>JAGVSP010000137.1:0-165803 GCA_022494985.1 Micrasema minimum | reverse complement strand
CAAACGGAAACTTAAAATCAATAGGTCAACCTACATACCTACAATTTTGGCTTCTTTAGAGAGCACAAAATAAATTTTCTAAGGCATCAAATAATGTTCAAGCCAAAAATTTTACTATGATATTTTGTATAGGTACTTTGATATAATTTTGGTTTATGTTGATCTGTGCATAATCTCCAAAAAACATAGCGATGCCGACGGTCCCAACGTATACTGTCAAATCTGAAAAAATGCGATTTTCGTTGTATTGTATTAAACTGTCCAATTAACGAAATATTTAAGGTAGTATATAGGAGTTTTTTTAATCATATTTTTTCGACCACCTGAAAATATTATGTAAATTGGGCAGTTTAAAATAATAAAACCAAAATCGCCCTTTTCCAAAATTGGACAGTATACGTTGGAACCGTCGCGCGTCGATAGGTGCGTTTAAATTTTAAATAATAAATTAAACCGTAATCTAATAAAATATTATTTAATCTTCCGTGATTTCAAAATTTGAATATCTTTTTAACATGATTAGGTCCTTGAATTGAATCGTCTAAAATTCTTGATGAGCGCTCGGTAGATGAATGCAAAACATTTAAACTTGTTGCCAAAGAGTCATGATGGAATTGGATGAAAAGTTTCCGACACGTTGAGCACTACCAGGGTAGCGCAAGATGTAGAGGGTGTCTCTTATCATTCAGAGCGGCCAAGAGAGGCCTCTCAAGAGAACCAATTAGAGCGAGGGGGAGTTTGCACCAGGCCTGCTAAACGACTGAAACGTGCTGAATAGTTATGAAAATTCTTTTCATATTTGTTCAAAAAAAATTAAAGTAAAGCTTAACATTTTTCTTGAATTTAAGTGTCTATGGTATACAAAATAAGAAACATCGGGATTTAGACAGATAGACACTCACTGAACGTTACCATTGGTGTTTTGCTTAGTGTCAATTAGAGGAATGAAAAAATATTATGAAGCTGAAAGCTCGTGGGTATGGAGAAAATCTAACTCAAGAAAAAGGTAAATTTAGAATGCTAATTTTTAAACATACTGAATCTATATTTTCATGTATTCTTTCATAATTGTTTATATTATTCATAATACATGGGAGGGTAGTTTGTTCTTCTTCTTCTTTTTTTACCACGTTCGCTCGTGGAGCATGTGGACATCACTAGATCCCTCCAGGAGACCCTATACCGCCAGCCAGCTCTCTCGTTTCTTCTCACGTTAGGACCGCATCTATCAGATCCGCCGAGTACATCCGTAATATGGCTATCGATGGTCTACTAGGACGGTGGGATCCCGCATTTTATCAGACTATCCATTTTAAAATGAAAAAATAATTACATACATGGAGTCCCGCAAATTTTATGTCAAGTTTTTAAATGTAACAATTTTTTATCATTACAATGTATATTAGTATGTTAATGACACACGGTAACACTTTAAATAAATTAAATATTTATAAAACTCAACCAAACATCATTTAAGTAAATAAAATACACTATTTGTACCACGTTAGTGTCCTAAATTGACAACCTTCGCCAAGGGGTTGCTCCCCCCCCCCGCGCCCCTCTGCAGAGGGTTGCGGTGGATCTACCCCCGCCAAAGTTCCGGCAGTAATTGACGATCGGAGCCTCATTCACGGGCTTTTGATGTTTACCTTTCAAACTTACCAACTGCCGAATGGCTTTTTAATCTCCTTCTTTGTCCGGAAAGAAAAATACTTCATGAAAGCACACGTCTGGGAAAGGTGTTTAAAACGCCCTTTTCGTTACAGTATTAAGTAAAATCGCTTCATAATTGGTTTAAATTTACTTTAATTTAAGCTTATACAATAATACGTTAAATAATTATTGACATCACAAAAAATACGAGAAATTTGGAAGGCGATATGGATATCTAGAAGATATACGATTTCTTATGACGGTAAAGTAAAGTTTTAAAGAATATTATACAAATTTTATTAGGTAAATACGTAGGTATGAATATTTTTCATTCAAAGACTTTCCTTATAGTTGACAATTATTACTGAAGATAGCGGAAATATTCTTTGATAACAAATTATTCCACGACATTTCGAAGAGAAAATAGCTACGAGAAGTTCTGTCAAATAAATCACTGAAAATACACAACACGATTTATTGGCTACGTACTTCTTAGAATTTATCATCGGACTTCTATCTCTTAAGATAAATAATACTGCTTATTCCCTTTTAAAGCATCATTATTCAGAGACAAGCGTAGAAATCGTCAGCATATCGATCTCACTTTGCTAAACGAAAAGAAACAAAACTACAGTTAACTTTACTATTTTAATTGATTACTTCTAAATTCTGCTATCTTGCATTTATGTAACAAATGAACATATTTCACTGCACTAAGTATGCACTATGATTCACTGGATAACTATTATTGGTGAGTGTATACTTCTTATGTAAATGAAATATTCCAGTTCATTATTTTGAAGTTAAAAATAAACTAATTAAGATTGAATTCACAGAATCTGAACCAAATCAAGAATAATGTAAACATTTTTCATTGAACCATATATAAAAATAGATACGTAAATAAGCTCTCTAGTTAAGTGAATTTGCTAGCTACGTGGGTGTGGGTAGCTAGGGTTTTATATACAGAAAATCTGAAATAGGCCAGAAGTTCTATTTTTACCTTCCACACAAAATAATAAGAAATGTTTATTGTTTGTTTTATAATTTTTTTTTCCTAAAAATTCGAAATAAAAACTATAGCACTTATGAAATTCAACAACTTTTGTTTTAAACTACTTTTTTATTATTTAACACTCCAACCGGTTTCGGAGACACTACTCCTTCATCAGGGATTTGTATAATAATAATTTAAAATTAAGTAATAAGTCGCTAACTAAAAATGTTGAAGTGGTTGACCAGGTACTGGGATAAGGGGTGGAGAGGGGAATGAAGTCGGGGGAGGAACACATGATCGGTGCATTGGGGTGTAGACACTTATAAATACAAAGTTGACAGATTTATGAGAACAGACGTTGAACTAGTTCTTCTTTCAAACAATTTTATTTTTTAGTTTATTTTTTTTAAAACGCTTAAATATTCAAACTATCCAATGTTATTTACAGAAATACTACATTATGCTATTTACTGAATATTAGTTAGTATCTTTGAAATGTGGGTAGTAGGTACATTATGTTTTCGTTACAATAAATTTATTAGTTATTAATTTATCCTCCTTTTATTAATAATATCTGTCAACTTTGTATTTATAAGTGTCTACACCCCAATGCACCGATCATGTGTTCCTCCCCCGACTTCATTCCCCTCTCCACCCCTTATCCCAGTACCTGGTCAACCACTTCAACATTTTTAGTTAGCGACTTATTACTTAATTTTAAATTATTATTATACAAATCCCTGGTGAAGGAGTAGTGTCTCCGAAACCGGTTGGAGTGTTAAATAATAAAAAAGTAGTTTAAAACAAAAGTTGTTTAATTTCATAATTATGGAAAACTACAAAGTGAGTGCTACAAACATTGAGTTACTATAGCACTTCTTTATTTTTCCAACTTTTGTCTAAAATATCACAAACGTTTTATTAATTGATAACAACCCAGAAACTTGATAAACAAGTGATTAGTTTAAATTAATTATTTACAATAACTACAACTAATACTTTCCCTTATCCGCACCCAATGGTGCATAAGGCACTGCATTGGTACTCCAAGTGCAGTGTATCTAGATGATTTTATTATATGACAGATGATCAGTCTTACGCTTCAGTACCAGTCCAAGGTATCGCACATGAAATATTAGTATGTCAGACCTACGTTTCCGCCTTTAATACTTTTAATTTTTTTTTTTTAATTTTATTTATTACATATTATTTTTTTTAGATCTATTAAATACCTCACTGGGCAATGCCCGCGCTGAGGTATTCATTTACATAACTTTTTTTTTTCTTCTTGTAGGTAGTATAAATTTATATAATACTAAACTTCTATTTTGGTGGGGTGACCATCTCAAGACAATTCTCTGGGCCCATCTCATGAAACCAGTTTTTCGCGAATAGACATAATTTATTTTAACTTTTTCCAATTTATTTTCAAGTGGGATACAAATGTAAATTCTGGGAGCTAGATATATATGACTTCTTTGACCAAATGCGGTTTTCATTTTAGGTGTATAACTGACTCCTTTTACTTGTTGTGTTGTAGATGGTATTTTTTATGTTTTCACCATCTACATGTGCATGAACTAGTAGTGCCTTTGCATATAGTTGCCTGACATTCAGTACGCCTACTCGTTCAAACACCTCCACTGTGGACGTTCTGATCGGGACCCCAAGAAGTGCCTTAAGGACCCATTTTTGTGCTATTTCTAATTGATCAATAGCTTTTTGGTTTGCCCCACCCCACACAGTTATACCATATTCCAACAATGATTGGCACAATACTAACCGACTGATATTTTTTTTACTATAACATCGTTAAAATCAAGTTATGGGAAATAAAATAAAGAGCGGTTTACCTTCATTATCTATAATGAGTACCTGGCTTATTATGATTACTATAATCAGCTTAATGCTTGCTTTGATCATAACCACATTAGATCCTTCTTTAGGATAATTTCTCGGAATCATAAATACAAACTAATAATTAAAGTAATCCTTTCACTAAACATCCTTGCTACACACGACTATATGACTACTGCTACAGAGACAGGGAGGATTATGTTCCTTTGTATCTCACCTTCCAAGATCCAGCTTATCTGATTACTAATAGATCAAAGGGTTTCCAAGCTATCGAGTTAACATCTCAGATAGAAGTATATATGGTTACTTTCACATATTGTAACTTATTTACTACACACACCGCGAGAATAGTGCCACAACTCAAAAATACACAATTAAAAATTATAAAAAGAAAAAAAATCTAAGATTTAACATAGATGTATATTGATTTATACATTTCTGATATGTTAATCAAGTATTTTTTTATTTTTATTTCTGGATGATTTGTAAAGCGTTATTTTTGTGAGAAATCACCTCACGAGTGCTGTACAATAAAGAGGCTAGATCGCAACACGTCTTCTTCTTCTTTCACCACGTTTACTCCTATGTGGAGCATGTGGACATCACTAAATTCCTCCAGGAGACCCTATCGCCAGCCAGCTCTCTGGCCTTCACGTCTTACAGCTACCAAACGCATGGACGGTTTGGATCTTATTCTAGCCTTTTAGATCTTAATACATGACATGAAAAAATATTTTGAAGTCAAATTAGGAAGAAAGATACGTCTTGCAGCTACTGAGCGCATGGGTGATGGATTCCACACACCTCTACAAAATTTGAATTGTCAAAAATAGTGAAATGTATACGGATTTAATATGCAAATGAACTTTTCTAGCAAGATTTATTTTAATGAATGAGTAGGTATGCGAATACATGCAAAGGTATGTAGGTTGATTTTAACAAAAAATACAATTAATAAAGAAGAACGATTAATGGGTTTACCCCCGACACTATTCTTTTAAATGTCAATTAGGTTATATCCATATTTATGTGTACAAAAAACAGATATTGTTTTTTTATCTTGTTATCCATTTGAGAACAGCACACAATTGTTGACAGTTTATCAGTTGGTTTCAGAATTGCTCGACGTAGACTTTGACTTAGGAAGACCCATGGGAGTTGGTAGCCGATAGATAAGCTTGGAGGGAGTTTGTAAAATCGATGTTCAACACACTCTTCTTCTTCTTTCTTAACAAAATGTATTTAATTTTAAAATAACTAATTCATGAACATAATAAAATTTATTTGAATCCAAAAAAATATTATTTTTTATTAGTTTACAAGATTTATTTTACTTCCTATTATATTCGAAACCTTTTTTTAAATTTATGTCACTATTTACACCAGTTAGCGATAGATATGTATTATATAAACTCCTGCAATCATTATCAGAGATCAAAAATGATCAATTACTTTCTTATTTATAGACTCCTTAATACATGAATTGAGTGACTGAGAAGTTTTCTCCTAATAAGAAAAAACTTGTATTATTAAATATATTGAAAGCCGACGTTCCGCTGAAAATGCAACTGACTTATAAAAAAAGCTACTTATGATTGCCTTAAGTCACGAAAAATTCACTAAAAGTAAAGAATCTCAACTCCGTGGAAGAGGCTCGATGTGATAATCTGACTCTGTGACAAAGTTCAAAAGCGTCTCTCTCCAGGAGGCCTCCAGAAGCACTAAAGATAGACGCGGAGAGGCGAAAATGGTGGTGGATCCCGGCAGTTTGCTTCTGACACTGGAAACTGACTACTAGACACTGGAAACTGACTACTGGACACTGAAAACTAACTACTGGAAACTGACTACTGGAACTACTTGACTACGCAAATTATTAAATTTGTTTGAAAGAGCATTTATTCGATTTTTTTGGTTCTCAAAGTGAGTTATTGGGGACTCATGGGGAATACATGTAATGCATTTTTGGTATAAATTAGAAAAGAAAGCTGTCAGTACTTACTTACCTTTAATAAAATGGCATGCATGGCGATTAATAAATATTTATTCAAGTAAAAATAATAATTGAGACACAATGATATTCCTTCAGATTCTATGTTTCGTTATTTTAATATAAAAATAATTAAAAACTGAAGTTTACTTTGAAGAAATTTTGTATAACTGTTTATTTAAAGTAGCTACTAGTAATTGGCTTATTTTACACAAAGAATATTAAAGAATAAATGTCAAAGAAATACAGCTCGATGAACAAAAATAAAAAATAAAAACTTTTTAAGGTTCCAATTATTATTTTAAATTTCCGTGTATATTAATTGGCTATAAAGAAATAATTATTTAAGGATCTTTCTTATTTAAATAAAATATCCCGTTGATAAACGTAACGGAAAAAGAACATTTAATTTAAGAAAAGTGAATTTGAAAACGTCCTTTCTGTGACAGGTCTGCTATAAATCTTCTAAACATTATTTTAAATTTACTTTACGTGCTTGAATCTTCTTACGGATATTCAAGACAAGATAATTTTGTAAAAACATCACGATGCTACTTAGGACCACGTGAAACAAGTTTTGGTTACTTGGAGATAATATCTTAGACTCTTAAATAAAAATAATAATAACTATTCATAGCAAAATTTGGCCACTTTTGCAAAGTATAAATACACTAAATAAAAATACCTACCCAACGATATAAAAGCTTTTGGATAAAATATTTGCTCTCAGGGGCAAAGATGATCAATTTTCCTATTATGGTCTTTTAGCTAGCCATTGCACTTTTTCTCTCAATTTCGTCGCAGTCATCATTTATTATTAGTAAACCTAGGTACATATACTTTTTTACGACTTCACAATTACGTATCTGAGATATTTCTGGTCTATTATCATTTCTCCGGTCAATAATCTTCATTTTCGTTTTTTACCTCGGCCTACCTAGAAAGAGGTCTAACTCAATGAATGATTTTCCAGTTAATAAAAGACTTTTGAAGAGAGCGGTTGCAATGAATGTTGGAACAATATTGTCAAGAAAAGTTATTATTGCTGCAATACTACGAAGGAGAAAGCTATCGCTCGATTAAACGATCGGCAAGTGTGCGCGCGTGGAAGAGCGCCATACTTATTAAGCTATCGGCCGATAGTTTATCGATAGGATAGTTTAAAGGCAATCGCAAGGCCTATTAAACTTAGCAATCGGCCGATACCAGATCGTTGTAGTATGCGCACTTGCATACATCTTCATACTGATTAAAAGCCCGACTGAACTATCGCCCGATAGAAAGTCTCTAGTCTCTGCGGGGGCTCTAGCATTAATACGTTGATTATTCACTTACCTCGTACCTTTCTTTCTAAAGAATAATTCTCCCATTCGGTATTTCATCACTTTTCTTGGGCGCTATATCTGTGGCCCGGAGCTATGAAATGTATCGGGGCAGCTACTCATGTCGCCCACCCTGGCGGCAGGCGAGGGAGACGGATATATACATTTTGATAAGGCGAGAGCATTTTGTGAAAACCGATATTTTATTACTGTTATTATAGGGTGACAATAATTCAATAATATTTAAAATTGTTTGGTTCGTATTTTTTTAATCACCTCATAGCTATGACTTCTTTTTCTGTTTCTTTTATCTAATTACGGTAATACCCAATGCACCGCGTTGGCACACCAAGTGCAGTGAATCTTGATTATTTGTTACATGAAGGCATGATGATAAATGTGAAAACCCTCATCATCATCATCATATCAGCCCGTGAAAGTCCACTGCCGGACATAGGCCTCTCCCCGACGTCTCCGCTCCTCCCGATTCTGTGCCGTTTCCAGCAAACTTCTTGATATCATCCACTAACGGTGGGCGTCCTTCAGGCTTTGGATTTCTAGGTTTTTACTCCAGAACACGTTTTGTCCTATCTATCGTCCATCATTTTGGCTATGTGATCAAGCATTTCCACTTCAACCAAGCAACTGATGACATTCAAATAAATATTTCAAATTGACCCCGTTAAGAATCGAGCCCGTGACATCATGCACGTTAGCCCAACTTGCTAACCACATATATCAGTAATTTTTTCATGTTCCTTAATTTTGTGTTTAAAATAATTCACTGGACGATAATATTTCAACTATTCCTAGGAAGAGGGCACTAACTCCGAAACTTAAAGTTTCGAACTTGCTTCCATTTCTAAAAGGTTTTAAATAATTTTTCTACCCCTGAAAATGCCAATTCAGTTGTTAAATGAAAAAAACATAATAATATGTATAATATTATTTATTCAGTTTTAGAGTTTTTGATCCCTGACCCAAGGATATCGAAAAATGAATATTTGATTTGCTTTCATAAAAATGTTGTCAACTTGAGTTACTGGTGTGTTCTTTGGAGCAATAGTTTTCATTTATAAATTGAATGCCTTTCTTAACTTATATTTCTTATAAAACTTTTCAACGTGTGGTGACCCTACGCACATCCCGGGAGAGAGCGGAGCGTGTATAGGTATAGACTACTCGGGAGTACGTCAGCCACCAATAATCGAAGACATAAAACCGAGCGAATGCTTTCTGATATTCTTATGAAGCTGTGACGTGCACCCTTCCCCAGGGCTGAAAGCTCGGCAAAGCTTTTCCACTCTGCTGCATACACACCCATTGGTGCAAATAAGTTTAAATTCTTATAGCTCTATTCATGAGGAGTTCCCCCTTTGTTTTAAATATTCTCAAGATTATTCAATCAAGAGCAATGGAACAAAATAAAGCTGGTTTAATCCTCTTTCTTTCATTCTTTCTTAACAATGAAATGCTTTCAAAAAGTGAGTAATAAAATTATTATTTAAGACAAAATACTGCTTTTTCCTTTAAATACTGCGTATTTTTTAGTACATTTGAGTACATTGAGTACATTGAGTATTTTTTTTAAAGTTTATGTTTTTCTACTTTTTAAATACCAAAAGCTTTTTAATTGTCATGAGCCAAAATTTTTCACTTCAATATGGTAGTAATTTTTTTAACGAATGCAATCCTATGCCGATGCCTCCTACGTATAATATCGTAACCCACAAAATGCGATTTTACAGGAGGAGCATTTGAAAATATTTTCGTTCATATGCATTAGTTGTAGATACGACAAATTACGCCCCAAAAAAGCCCTTATTATTGGCAAAATATTTTTTTTGTTTTGGTAAAATTAAAGATAAAGTTAAATACAGACGAAATCCACCAAAAACTCAAAATCGACGATTTGTGGGTTACGATATTATACGTAGGAGGCGTCGATATATCTAATTCATATTTTTATTCAAATTTAAGCAAATCTAAGCAACTTGTGTAAGAATTCAGAAATCAAGTAGTAGCGGAGTGGGTATTCGATCTGATGATCAGTATACTTAGGCCCGGTTGTTTGACCGATAGTATAAACTAACTTAAGTTAAAATTTTAACTTTAGTTTAAAAAATCACAAAAATGGGTTGTTTGACCAGTGGTATAGTATAGAACGTCTAACTTTAGTTAAAAATTTATATCCCCTCGACCAGGGACGGATATATATTTAAACTTTAGTTTAAAAAAAAACAAGATGGCGTCCTACAGACGCTCGTTTCATTCGATTCGAGTTTTCTCTTCACGTTTTTCTTAATCAAAAATAGTTTATGAATAAAAGTAATGATGCAGAGTAGCATAGTTTTTATGTATGTATAATAGGGATACTAAAAAGGACTGCATATTATTAATTACAGCCTATTTACATTCTGTCATTGTAGTAGTTTCAACTGTCACACGCGCCCGTATCTTGGATTTCACGCGTCTGTACATTTGAGTGAATATTAACCGAAAAATGGATTTATCTATCGTAAATAACTATGGTATTAGTGATAGTTCAGAAGAAGATGAACTCCTTCTGAACTATTTGCTTTCCCACAAAGCAAAAGTAATTTTGTGTCACCTAAAGCTATTTGCAAATTGCGCACCAATTTTATATCAATGATTTGTTCCAATGTTGCTCGATCGCAAAAAAAACTAGTGTGTAAATATAAAGTATTTTTATTGTTAAGGTTTGGAACGCTTTAAACCAAAGTATCTTTTAACTATAGTTTAATTTCGAGTCAAACAACCCATTCGGTTTTTAACTATACTTACCGGCCAAACATTAGTATATTTAAAACTATAGTTAGCGGCTTTTATACCATCGGTCAAACAACCGGGCCTTAGAGTCCTTAACTTTACCTCTGGGCCATCACCGATAATTTGATTTTGCCTTTTGCTGAATTCTAAAAGATTATACTTTTTAGTACCAAAATACTAATAAATCAAGCAGTTATCGTATTTTTTACATAAACTTAGAATTTAGGGCCCGTTTTATAAACATCCGTAAGTCGATATTTATTTACACAATTTTTTAGTTATATTTGCATAAAACAACATTTTTGAAATGAATACAAATACTTGTAGACAAATTACTGGATTATACCCATGCTGGGCTGATATCAGATATTATTGATATCCCAACAGAGACAGAGAAACTCTGGAAACGAATGTGGGTTATCTTGGCCTTTACAGGGCTTATAACCTGTCATTAGCTGGGTTAAGTGGCCACTTGACGTACTACAACATTCCCCATTCAGCCCATCATCTAAAAACCATATGTGAAAAAATTTTGGAACTACTATATATTGAACTCGTCTTCGTCGTTCCGCTTTACAGAATTTTTGTATGCAGGTGTCATCTGTTGAGAAGATTGCAAAGCATTTTTTTGGCAATCATATTTTATTAGTGTAGGTAAGGCCCTACTGAGCTTTATTATTTACTCTAGAAGACGCCTGAAGATGTCTCTCCAATTTTTTATTTTTGCTTTATATTTTTCACATTCGTTTCCAGAGTTTCTCTGTCTCTGTTGGGAAATCAATAAGATTTTTTTTATTTTTATAAAACGCTGGTACCTAAACTAATTTACCCAATACTATTTGAGGGATTACGTCTTCTGACTATCCGTTTTACGCTGAAATGTCAAATATTCAGCAGCTTTATTGGATGTATTCCAATTAAAATTTATATAAAACTGTGAAATAAAGTGATAATTTTAAACAACAATAAAAGTTAGTTAAAAGGTAGTCAAAACTTCATATTACAGTATTTTTCAGATAAATTTAAATATTCATGTATAACTATTTATCACGATTTGACACATCAGTTTTGCGAATATACAGATAAAACAAAGAAATGTAGGCGTCGCTTATGGATAACAGTTTGTTATTAAAATGTGCTTTTAATACACAAATTACTATATTACTGCTAAATAGTTCAAAGTTCGGCATTACGATCGTTTAATTGATTGTTCATTGAACCATACCATATACCATATCCGCTTCCTATGTGGAGCATATGGATTCCACAAACTGCCTCCAAGCCAAGCGATTTGCCGCCAGTTCCCGTGTATCCTCCCAAGTCAGGTCCACGTTCCGCAGCTCTGGCGCATACTGCAATTACCTGTGGTATTTTAGACCCCAACGCAGTGTATTCCGATATGTTCTGTGCTTTTTTATTTGACCCTCAACCTCTAGATACATTTAAGCCAAACGCATTTTTCTTATACTTTTGCAGAGCACCTAGTACCTAATCTGCTTATATAATCCTGTCAAAACTCTGCTTTATATATTGAGGTCCCAGGTCTTAGTTCACAGCGTCAGGAGCCAGCCGCGAGCACTGATTTTTAAAATAGGTAAGCGAAAATTTAGGAAGCGCGCTTTTGCGGTTGCGGGCCCTGTGGCTTGGGATGCTCTCCCACCAGAAGTGCGCATCTGTGAGAGTGAAGTGATGTTTCGAAAGAAACTTAAGACCCATTGGTTCTCTAAATCTTTGATTAATCAAGGTCTTCATTAGCCACTATACTTTTTTTTAAACAAATGTAATTACAAAAACAATTCAATAAAATAGTCGATTCGTATATCGTTAGTTACATTAAAATTGTATTAACATTTTTACATTCCGACTCTCCCATTAGAATTAAATCGAAATAATAATTAGTTATATAAATTGTGATGTTTATAAATTGAATATTACCTTAAAAATATGTTATTATCTGTCACGATTAAAACCTAAAGCAAAACTGTACAAAATCGTGTTTTTTAAACATTTATTGTAAATGTTCTCAAACACTGAATACTCGCATTCGATTTAACTCCTTTTTACAAACCATTTTCTTAAGAAAGGGGATTTAAGTAATCAATTTTATGTTGATAAAAATAGTTGACGATATTATAATTTACTTTTATAAAATATTTCGATACATTTAATACACTAGAAATTTGCTTGGTTTACAAATTTTAAGTATTTACAGAAGATTTACAGTGGCTTATTATTTTAGAACATTTATTCAGATAGTAAAATATCGACGTTAAAAGTTCAGGGTTAAAATTGTTTTTAATTCAAATGAGTGAAATCTATTTTAAACTAACGAAAAATATTTTTATGATAACATAAAAAAATAAATCAACATTTTTTATTATTTAACATTCCTAAAGAATTTTTTTATCTGCCCTCAAAATTAAAATTTAAAAAAATATATATATTTATTTAAAAAAAATATGGATTGGAATGAAAATGTAATGAATTACTTTTACAAATAGTTAAATCTTGATGTTAGGGAAATCTATGGTCTTGTATGGGATGGAAAACTCCGTGTTATTATTATTTACTGATACCTTGGACTGGTAATGAAGCGTAAGACTGATCGTCCTACCTTCATGTAATAAAATAATCAAAATACACTGCACTTGGTGTACCAATTCAGTGCCCTATGCACCATTGGGTGCGGATAAAGGAAAGTAGTAGAAGTAGTAAATGTATTAGAACAAGCAATTATTTATCATAATCATTATAAAAACTAAATATTTTTGTATAATACGTATTTCTGTGAATAATAATGATTAAAATAAATGTAACTTATAGAAGCCTTTTACCTACATATTTTGAATGAATATAAAATTGTTGTTTTATATTGAAATGAGAGATAAAGTTAAACGTAGCAATAAAATGAATGAAAGGTAAAATAATTAATATAATATCCAAATAAACCAGAAAATATGATTGGTACTTAATGTGATTATTTTAAGTAATAGATAATCATAACATTATTGGTAAAATATTTACACATTACTCAATATTAGGCCTTGGGAACTTGCGCTCAAAGGAGTTTATTTACAAATTTACTTAATACTATGGAAAAACAGTAAATGTCTAAATCTATTTACAGTGGAAAATTTACATAAATATTACGTACAACGCAAATGAATTGCATAATATAACAATAAAAATAGCTAACGCATTTCGTTGGGGAAACCTTTCATAATAATCATTCTAATTCTACACAAAAAGCATTACAATCAATTGGAATCAAAAGTTATAGGCTATCAGAGTGAAAAAGCAATGGCATATTTAAATACCAAATAATATTTTAGGCACTTGAAAAAGACATAAAACAAATATTTACAATAAACAGAAAGATTGTTGATCATCTTACGGATAACAATAAAATGTAAACCAATTTTTTTAAATTATGTCCTTATATAATATTATGTTTGTGATTATCATTTCAATAAAATTCTATTCATACAAAAGCATTGTCATCGTTTTTTGACAATATGGAAGTTATAAAAGAAAACCTAATTGTTAAAATAAAATAATGAGGGAATTATTTTTTAAGAATGTTTTTGTTAAGAAGGAAAACATTAAAATTTATGATTATAATTCGTACATAAATACACTTATTATATTTGCAGACAACAAAATAAAATAGCAAAACTGTAATATTTACCATAGTTTCAATTAAACGTAGATATAATTGAAATATCATTATGTTTGTGAGAAAACAAAGACAAAAGTATGATGTACAATATTCTTAATACCAAAAGACGCCACCATTTCATTTTTCAGTGGATAAAACGATGTATGGCGTCAGGTGTTTGCATTACGTGCAACAGGAATTTGATGGCTCAGGTCTGGAAAAAAAAGAAAAAACATTATTTATTTAACCACTTCAACAGGCCAGGAGACTCACAGAGGGAAACAACGTCGCAAACACCCAGGCCAGAGAAATATCATTTTTTAATTTTGGAATCGAACCCGGAACCACCGTATCGTGAGTCCAGCGTCTTAGCTTTTACGCTACAAAGGCCGCCAATAATATATAAAATCATTTGTTGGGTAGTGCAAAACAATGCTTGGTTTTGTTTTTGACATTGTGATATCTTAAGTTTCGAATCAAAATATTCTACAAGGAAACCCTTTAAAAAAGTATTCCATATAATATAATCAGTACATAACAGTTAAAGAACACCATATCTTTCTTAGAAAGTTAATAAATAAAATTTAATTTGTACTTTGGGAATTTATGATAAAAATATTGATTTGTCAATAAAGGTTACATTCTTTTCTCACTCGAAAAATAAATCTTTAAAAAGTGTAAAATAAACCTCCGTAGCGTAATGGCTAAGACACTGGACTGGACGTTACGGAGGTTTCGGGTTTGATTCCCGGTGAGAACACAAAAATCAAAAGTAATTTTCTCAAGCCTGGGTATTTGTGATGTTATTTCCCTGTTTCATTGGACTTCCTAGCTCAATTAAGTGGTCAAATAATAATAACTAGCTCAGAAGATGTTTTTATATCTGAACCTAAAATTTAAAAAAAATGGCATCTATTAATCTTTAGTAGATTTCAGGTTTGTGCTATAAAAATGCTTTACCTGCAGTTAGAAACAATCATTCCAGGTTCATTGATGATTGATGAGAAGAGTTTTGCTTTCATCTTCCTCCTCTCTTTGTTTCGTAAAGTAATTATATGATGTCCCAACTTTTCTAGAAGATTATCTGAAAATTAAAAATAAAACGTCGTTATTATAATATATTATAAAGCAGAAGAATAAAACACTTACAGACAATATGAATTAAAAACATATATATAAATAATATATATTCGTATATTCGAGGTTCAAGGGTACAAGAGAAAAAGTGATACGTGTTACCTGGAAACTGATCGGAAGTTTTATTAACAATAAGTAGTAAAAACAAAGTGTTTCATTTAAATACCTAGTTTATAATGAATAACTACAGAGTGAATGCTTCTTATATAACATAAACTTCATGAAAACATAAGAATTAAATTAAGAAGTAAAATGTATGTAAATTAGCTAAGAAATGGATTATTCCAATTATGGGTATGTTGTTTATCTCAATGCGCAATGATAAAAATATTTTTTTAAAAAGTCCGTGAATAAGTTATGACATCCACAGAATGACGTCTTACTTTCAATATAAACCTTTATATAACAAGCTTATATTTGCAGGTAATAATAAGATACCGTCAAGAATACCGGCATGAAATACTATTCATATAAATACTTATGGAACATAAGCCACATTTGAGTGTGTTCAAATACTTGTAGACAAAAACTGGATTTCACCCATTACGGGTTAGCATTAAATTACAATTTGACATCTTAACAGAGACGAGTTATAAGCATAACAAATTTGAAGAGTCATCTTCAGGCGTTTCTCAGTAGGTGACATAATTCGGTAAGAATCTCACCTACAATCATAAAGATTTCTGCTAAAATGCTTAGCAATTTTCTCAATGGATGACAGAGAGGTTTCACATGTGAAGCTTTGCGCCATTTCATTGTATTCATAATACAAGTTCTGCTAGTTGGCAGATATGGATATTAAATAGTAGGCGAAATGGGGAATGTTGTAATACATCAAGTGGCCACTTAACCCAGCCAATGACCGGTCATAAGCCCTGTAAACGCCTAGATATCCATAAATCCATCTAAACCATGATGTCGAATCGTAACTTATGGTATCCTTTTTATCTTAAAAAAAACAGATACACAATAAATCAACAAGAAATTGTAGAACTAATATTTTAACAAACAGAAAAAAAGATTTATTGCTTTTTCGTTCTCATTGCAATGTAATTTTGTACCTTCAATTAAGGTTAACGCCCACCTAAAGCGATGGAATCTTCAGCAAGTTAATGGAAGAAATTAAAAACGTTATTCTCTCTTCTTCGTAATTATTTTCAATTTACGATAGCATCCGAACACTTCCGAGTTTCGAAAACACGAAAAACATCCGATAGTAATAAATTCACCCCATTCAAATTAAGTTTGAAACATTGAAGAAGTAATTGAGTCCATACACTATGCAAATACAAAGGGTTTTTGAGTTCATTTTTTAGGAGCACATTGCATGTTAGAGAATTGTAAAGCCTTCGAACATAGTAGCTTTAATAATTACCACCCTATTTCTAACTAAGTTCTCGAGATGGATGGTTTTGATTAAATAAAACTTCTTTTCTCGTACTATCTGATGCGGCTAATAGTATTTGGAGGGTATTTTGGCAGACATTCTATAGACCAGCCACCGGATTTTCATGTTCTAGCATACAATGATCACTATCAATTTTGATTATCCAAAATTTCATTCGGGGAAGTTTAATTACGGCAACATGCAAAACCTGATTTTGTTTTATTTTTAACTTCAGTACCAACCACTTATTGAAATTACGACTTAGGGCATAAAAACAATTAGGCCAGTCAAATTTGAAATCCTTTCTGCAAAATTGAAAAAATTCAATTTACTTCATTACTTTAGTGACGCTTTTTACGTAAATTTACATATTAAATGAGGGAAATACCGAAATCTTATAGTTGATGTTGATAAAAAACGTGCTAAACTTTTTATATGAAATGCAAGTATGTAATACTACCCGAAAGAGTAGACAGAGAGGATAAAACGCCATACCACTCTATCCTGGCATTCTTCCCTCACTTCCTCTACATTCATACATCTTCTCATGCACACACGCCGATTATTTCGGCTTTTCACACGTCCACTTTCAAGTTGTACTTGATCATGCCATGACTTTCTCGGCCTTCCTTGACTTCTACATCCAGGCACACTTGCATTATGACTTTTTTATCAGTTCTTACATCACTCATTCGCTCCACACGGCCAACCATCGTAAAAGATCTTTCATTATTTTGTCGGTAATGTTTATCTCAGCCTTGTACTCTGCTCTAATTGCGACATTTGTACACCTATCATATATAGTCTCACCACGCATTCGCCTGAGAGATCGCAGTTCAATAGTATTCATTCTACTTTCATCCTTCATTTTCCAACACCACGCTTCACTCCCATGTTTAAGGGAACTCCGCTATGGAGGTACTATCAATTTTGCTTCTTCTTTCTATAAGCTTTTATTTGCTACTATCGATTTTGAGGCACCATTAACTTTGTTCCCGGCACTAACCCTTCTCTCAATGTCCTTACCCACATTTATGTCTCTTGTAAACATACTTCCCAAATATACAAATTCTTCAACCTGCTTTAATCTGTCTCCATTAACTATAATATTATATACAGCTATATTTACATTTCTTCTAAAAACCCTTGATTATTCCACATTCATTAACAAATCACTCTGCTCGCACACATCGTAATCCTTTGTGACCAAGGACTGCAGCTCCTCTTCGCTATCAGCAAGAAGCACTGCGTCACCAGCGTATAGAAGACAACTGACAATTAAATCGCTTATTTTAGCTCCCACACGCATACTGTTCAATTCTTTCGTGCATTTATCCATATTGAACCACCAAGGGTGACATCACACATCCCTGCTTGACTCTTTTAGGGATGCCAAACCATGACTTTTTCAATTAATGTAATAATAAAAGAAATAGTTGGGACTCCCAATTTATAGCGTTAACTCATAAAAACCGGAATTTATATACTAAACATTAACTGATATTTGGGAAAATTGCATGTTTTTAAATATTTTTTTATGCTTAAAAAAAAAATTGTTTTTTTAATTTTTTTTATATCCCTACAGAGATGAGGTAGAATTTTTTCAAATTTAGGAATACGGACATTCAAGCGCTTACAGGGCTTATGACCTGTCATTGGCTGGGTTAAGTGGCCACTTTATGTAAAAATAAATTGTGTTCAAAGCCTGGATTATCTTCCAACCAACTCTTTAAAATTGTCTGGTATTTTAGTTTCCTTTCCTAAGCTGTTCTTACCAATCATAAACACGGCTTTTTTAAATTCTGCAGTAGGTACTGAAAACATATTTTATGATCAAAAAGTTGTTCCTGTAGTACAAAAAAAAACCCCTGGGGATTTTTAATTAGTAATATAGCGAGAAAGCTTTTACGAACTTAAATTGAATTAATGAAGAATGGCGTATGAAGCTCTTACATTTCTCGGAACAATACAAAAATGGTCGTTTTTTTTGTTTTGTTCGTTTTTGTAATGGCTCGGTAAAAATATGTTTTATTTCACGAGGAATTCTCGTAAAAAAACACAACAATTATTTTCAATTAACAAAAATACATTTTTACATAACAAGGATTACCTCGGGAAATGAATACTAGAGTTGTTTTTTGCTAGAGGATTTTATGTTTGTATCAAAATGAATTTCGGTTATTTCGAAGGAGTTTCAAAGGTTATAAAAAAATATAAATATGCTGAAACTGTGCATACTTTTATTTTTCTTAGGTAGGTGAGGTATTGGTTTTTTAAAAAGAAAGTATGGGCAGTTGGCTTGGATTTATGTACTTACTCTACTTTCCCTTATCCCGCACCCAATGGTGCATACATCGGTACACCAATCGCAGTGTATATTCACCATTTTATTATAATACATAATGGTAAGATGATCAGTCATACGCTTCAGTACCCATCCAAGGTATCACACATGAAATATTAATATGAAAATAGAATGTAAATAAATATTTCATGTTGATCCCCTATGGGAATCGAACCGGCGACCTCATGCAATGTAGCCTACGAGGCGGACAGCTGTGTAGCTGTGTATAAAGTATCAATAAAAACTTTAACATTTATATCTTAACATGGACATGATTTATTTGGGAAGACCCGTGGTATCTGTTGGCATACCTTGGAGTCAGTTTGTGGATGTCATATGCTCTATATAGGTAGCGGATATGGAATTGTAATGATTATAACGTCTGATTTGAATATGACCTATTTAATCTAAGCGTCCATACTTATTTAATTGGTACACCGAAATTAGCGTGTCTTAATATTTTTTTTTACCTTAAGGCAAGGTGATCAGTCTTTCTTTTCTGTGCTTTTTAGGGGTGTCAACTTTAAGATATATGCATTTTAGAAATCACATTTAAATATTTCATATGGACATAATCAGAAATTGTTCACAGAACATCATAAGTCGTAGCCCAACGTGAGACATCCACTAAGAGGTGGAGACGGATTTGCTGAATACTAAAATTGAACAATGATTCATGTACAATTTGACGTCTCAACAGAGACGAGAAGTTTGGAAGGAAATATGGATATCTAGGCATCTCAATGGATGACAGAGAGTGTTCACATGTGAAGAGTCACGCCATTTCACTGTATATATATACAAGTTCTGATAATTGGCAGATATGGATATCAAATACTAGGTGAAATGAAGAATGTTGTAATACATCAAGTGGCCACTTAACCCAGCTAATGACAGGTCATAAGCCCTGTAAACGCCTAGATAACCATATTCCCTTCCAAACTCATCGTCTCTGTTGAGATGTCAAATTGTAATTGTTAACCTGTAATAGGTGAAATTCAGTTTTTGTCTACAAGTATTTGCACACACTCAAAATATTGTTCATAATGATTCATGTTCTTATTTTAACTTGACGCAATAAACGTAAGAGATACGAATTTTGTAACTAGATGGTTTTACAAAACATTTTCTCTCAGCTTGTTGTTAAAAATGACCCTTTACATCATTCTAGACTTTCTAGAGGCATTCGTGCTGAACGAAACTTAAATATAATTCAAAATGTTAGTGGAGCTTTGAAATTTCTATTTGAAGTTCACATCCCAAATCCTTGAAGTGTACATAACACAGATCCTCGCTTTGCATCTATTACTGGGAAATCTCTGAGAAACTTATCCCGTTTTTAAAAACAGGCTAGTTTTTTTTAATTAATTGAAAACGCGTTTTACTTCTTTGTTTTTTTTTAACTATAATATGTACCTACTGTTTACCCTAACGAAAAACAACGCAAGAAAATAAATATTGCTGGTTTAGATCACTTTTATTTTATTTTTACTTTTTCTTTTTTTTGCCAACTTTGACAGTATTGATTTTAAATAGAGGTTACGAGAAAATCAAAACTGTATTGTCTGTCCACATTGATGTATGAAGCTATTTAAATGTTGGGCTACCACACATAAGGTTGTGTTTAATTTCTGACTAGGTCAATATGAAATATTTATATTAATGTGTTTTTTTTACATATAAACAATTCACAGATCACCTTTAAACCTTATATATCAATATTCACAACATTTGTTGTACCAATGCAATTTTATTCGTTTCACAACATAAAGCTTGAGTTGTTTCAGTAAACTTTGTACCTCATTCTGCTTGTGTTGGTCTTACACTGATCTCAGTGTAAACTTTTAAAAGCCAATGCCCGCCTAATCTCCCTTAATTAAGATAAATTGTTATATTAAATCGAAGTCCCTTGTGCACAGTGGCGTGCACTCCATACAGGCATAAAAGCAGTGACTACCATACAGAAGTAGCATACAAATAAAAAGTGCAATTAATAATAATAAAAAAAATGTTCCAAAATTCTCAAATACTCCCAACATACGCGCGAACAATCACCGGCGCGGCGCCCGCTAGCGCCACCTAATGAATATATAAAATCGTGTCCGTCAGCAGTACTACACTCTGGTTTTTTTTCAAGCCCAAATGTCATCCTTATTCTCCGCATAAATGTGAATGTGTGTGTTAATGTTCAAACGAAAATTGTCATTTAAATGGGCAGTGCTTTATGTGGTTAATGTTACTAGTGCTAAGTTAATGCTTCCAGTACGGTGCGGAATAGCGAGTGGATAGAATTTTTTCTCTCTTTGACAGGGTGACATCGCTATCGGACGTAGGATCGATCCCTTTTTAATATATATTTTAAAAATAATATAAATGTGTTTAGATATATGCATACTTATATATATATATTTTTTTAAAGAAATTTCAAATCTACGCATACACATATAAGTAGGTGCTGACATGAATAGTAATTTTCGAAAAATTTGTTTTGTTAGATAGGTATATTCTATATTCAGTAGAATTATTGTTTGTTTTGTATACTGCCTACCCTGATTAAAAACTCTGTGCACGCCACTGCCTGTGCACAACCGGTGATAAGGGAAAGTAAATAAGTTATATAGTTTTATAATTAAACTGCGTTTAACAAACCGAGCCGGCTGTAAAAGCTCCCTGAAGCTGAGGGGCTCAGTTGTGATCGCTTGAGTTGCTTTTTGGACGGAACTTGTCGAAACGAGCATGGAAAGCGAAAACTGGCAAAGGCAATTAAAATTCAAATGAATTTTAGACTAATTATTTCCTAAGGACCGCCTTTTGTTAGGAACGTACTGTGAGGTAACAATGAGCGACTCTTCCAAAAAAACTAAATCGGTAGGTAATTTGAACTAAATTTTAGTATGAGAGAAAAAAAAAAACAGTTGTTGTGTGGAAGTGTGGATGTGTTGGGAACGGATGGGGTGGCGACCCTGTGGTGGCGTTACGGTCTTTGTGTCCAGAGAACCTCGGATCGAATCCCCACTCCACCACGACTTGGTTCTCATTTTCAAGCACAGGCCGCTTAGGTTGATATGAACAAATTTATATGTGTCCAAATATCACTAGATTTGTATTTTAAAAACGTGTTACAAAAATGACTTCTGAAATTTTTACAATCAATACAATTTCATTTTATTCCATAGAATAATTCTACGTATATCTACTTTATACAAAATATTGAAACATATTTATTCATAAATTTATGTAGGTAGATACTTAGAGATGCTTGAAAAAAAAAACATGATTTGGTAATAATGGTTTATTTTCATATCATTACAAATGTTTCAAGTAGATTTCTAACAAAAAATAAATCATCGTCACCTTCATCATCATCATACCATATCCGTTTCCTATGTGAGGCATATGGTTTCCACAAATAGTCTCTAAGCTAAGCAACCGGCCGCCAGCTTCCTTGCATCCT
Organism: Micrasema minimum; assembly: GCA_022494985.1. Lineage (NCBI taxonomy): Eukaryota > Metazoa > Arthropoda > Insecta > Trichoptera > Brachycentridae > Micrasema > Micrasema minimum. Next base: position 143,214 of record JAGVSP010000137.1, on the reverse strand, counting down.
CCCAATTCAAGTCTCCATTTCGCAATTCCCGCAAAGGCATTTCGTCTGGTTACTAGTTCAAATATTACGTATGACTCTGACAGCCTTAACCGTGATTTTCAAGGCATGAAGCTCTCGGCGTCCTGGACGTTGACAATCCATCGACGGATCATGTCAAATAAGTAAAAGGTTTTAAAAAATTTAAAAATTTTTTGGCAAAAACATTAGTTGTGAACTTGATTTCATGTTAATCAAAAGATTTTTATCTTATTTTTGTCCTTTACCCGCAGTTTAAAAAAAAAAAAAAGTAATGGAAAATATAAATATGTAAAATAAAAAAATGTAAAAAAAAAGTTTAAAATGTAAGCAAAGCTCCTTTAATAATATTTATAATCCCGTGATGGGAGAGACAAATGAAAAAGTAATGTACTTACTCGTATTTAAAGTAGTTAGGTACTTACTACAAAAAAAAAGTATTAGTTTGAAGTTCCTAAGAAATGCACATCCTAACGTTTAACCAACAAGATTAACAGCGAAAAAAGGGGACAATCAGTATTGAGCCAACTAAGTCTCGGAATAATAATGGGCGTAAAACACACCCCTAGATCTTCATCCCTTAGTCCCAAAGGAATGCTAATAGCCACACCGGGATGTGAACCCTTAACACTGCAAACTTGATTTACCGTTCGACTCTTTAATAAAGTGTAAGCGTATTTTTTCCAGGAATTATAACAAAGTGCTCCGCACACAAAGAAAAGACAGTGAATTCATTCACTGGGAATTTACTTTTATACACGTGGTTCTGAGCTGTTTTTTAAAAAGTTTTTTGTTGAAAATACTTGTGAGTCCTTTGATCTAAAATTTGATGGATTATTTGTTCTTAAATTGAAGAGAGTATGTCTAAAAGTTAAGGTGAATTTTTAAATTAAGTTGATCTATTTTTTCCAAGTATTTTTATGTCTTTATTTGTTTTTGTAAGTATATACCTGTAATTTACTTGAGAAATATTTAAATAACAAGACATTATTTAAATTTTGAGCTGATTTTGTCAATTTCATGTAAATAATTTCAATTTAAGAATAAACGGAAACATTTTCATTGATAAACAGATAAAATAATTTTATTATTGCGATGGTTTAAAACGACCGAAAACAACTGCGTCAGAATACAGGAAAAAAGTTGTAACGGAGTGGCTTCTGAACTTGAAATATTTTGTTCCGACTCTCTAACTGGATAGACCATAATCTGGTTCATATATTCCTCATTTCTATTATCTGATCTTATTATGCGTTCGGCAGTGCATTGCAATACCAAATCAGTAATAGTCTGAAACATTTTATAAAGTAAATTATGATAAAATGATCAGTTTTACGCATATTTCAAATTCGGGTCTAAATCATGAATCAGAAAAATCACATTTAAATTTACATTTTTATTATTATGGATTATTTATGTAGCGCCGTTTTCGTATAAATACTTTTCAAGGGTCATTCATGTCATTTTTTATAAATGAACGTGATAAATTTTACTGTCCTGTAATAAAAATAATAGGACATAGTAAATAATTGTAAGTAAGAAAATAAAAATAATACATTTTATAAATCCGTAAATATCCTTTTTATTAAATATATTATTTATTATTAAAAAAGAATTTGATATTTTAATAATATTTAATATTAAAAAAGTACTTTGAACGCTTTTTGAATCGAACGTATCTTTTAATAAGATTAACATTAAAAAAAACACAATTGGTGAATTTTAATTTGGTCTCGTTTCATGCCACGTAATTTGAATACTATCATAACATCAATTTTTTCTTTTTTTAGCGCCTATTTACGAATAGTATCTTGAAAGTGTAAATAAAGTACATACGTTGTGAACCATTCCGTGGTGCCCTTTTATTTTTAACCCCTCCCAAGCACAGTTTCCGGTTCCAATAAGGAACTTATCTCAATTAGGAGAGCTTAGGTGAGCATTAGCTTGTAAAAGTTTACACTGAGATCAGTGTAAGACCAACAGAAGCAGAATGAGGTACAAAGTTTGCTGAAACAACCCAAGCCTCATTTTGTGAAAAGTAGGTAATATACCTAATGGGAAAATATATATTTATACTAACATTATTCGAGCTGAGAGCAAACGACAGTTATATACTATTTTCTCTAATGCGCACTAAATAATGCACAGGCCCTCCAATTGCAGTGAATCTTGAACGTTCAATACATTAAAGAGAGATGACCAGACTTACGCTTCGTCGCCAATCCAAGATATCACATAATAGATGAGATATTTTTGTGTGAAAAAATCACATTCAAATGATTATTTCGTAAATACCCAGCCAACTAACTAACTAACTAACTCACCATCACGCCATTTCCCTGAAGGGGTAGGCAGAGAGATAGAACGCCACACCACTCTGTCCTAGCATACTTATCTTGCTTCCTCCACATTCATACATCTTCTCATGCACGCACGTCGATTATTCCGACTTCTTACATGCCCACTTGTTTTACTTGATCATGTACTTTTTACTTATAGTTGCAAAAATGTAAAAATGTAATGTATCAGTATTTTAATTTGTAAATGCTATTTTCAGTCAAGTGTAAGCGAATTGTGCTTGAAAAATAAAAATAAAATAAAATACAAACCCAATAGGCATTATGTATCCAAAAGGACTCGAGTATATATTTTGTTTTACCTCCCTAACAGACCAGGAGGCCCAATTACAGAGGAGAACAACTTCACAAAACGGGAATCGAACCCGGAACCTCCGTATCGCAAGTCCAGCGTCATAGCCATTACACGAGAAAATCAAAGAATAAAAATAAAATATCGTTTTTTGTTGAATCCGCTGTAAATTTCGCTGTGATTTTATTAAGATTAAATGTGTTCTGCTGTAAATAAAAAAAATAGCAAATTGTTCCAACTATGGCTGCTGGTTTAGCCTGTTCGAAAAGTAGCCAGTTTACAGCTACTAATAAAGTACACCACCACTAGAGTGTACTACCACTACGCTTGTAAAGTCCGGGTCCTGTTAGAAACTTTTCTCATTGCCTTTGGATTGGCTGTATATCGTGTACCTCAGTATGTGAGTAGTGTACGGTGTACTGATTACACAACCAATACAGGCCAACGTAGGCGTGCCTGAACTACAAGCATTACAAAGCTCTTCAAATTAGTACTGGATCTTTATTTTTAGAATTGGAAATCTAGTCAGAATAAAACCTTTATAATATGTACGCATTTATGTTTTGCAAAATACTAATAAACTGTTGAGAAAACTACGCATAGAACAAGTAAGGAAACAAGCTAACAAAGTTAAATCCTTTTGTATTTTGTCAATTAAGTGAATAATTATTGTTAGTTGTATTTTAATTTTATAAAGTTAGCAAGTAAATCTGACTTATTTAGAGTGTGAAGGTATTAAATCACTTATATAATATTTTTTTTTGAAATTGATCATTTTGACTTCGTGAATGATCAGATTCACTGCACTTGGTGTACCAAAGCCGTGCCCTATGCACCATTGGGTGCAGATAAAGGAGAGAGGTAGTATTCTTTCATTTGAAGTCGCTAATGAAATAGTAGCTACTTGAAATTTTATGTTAGAAGCACTCACTTTGTAGTTATTTTTTATTATTCTCAAAACACTTTGTTTTATTTAAATAATTTAGAAATACTACTAATTTAACGTATGTGCGTATATTGTACTATTAATTTATAGTTTCTCAAGTATGTTTAACGAAAAAGATAATCTGTTTAAAGAACCTAATTCATACAATTTAAAACTTCTACAATTTTGTAAACAAAATCATCATGATGTAAGCACATGTTTTGGTAAAACAAAAAATAATTTTACAATATTGTTAACAGTTCATGTTCGTAGTATAGAGGCGATTGGCTATAAAATTTAAAACTTTTTACATTTTATTCCTTTCGAAAGTGCTCTTTGGATGGTGCCCATTTGCGAATATTGTCGCTCCGGAATTGATGACGTAAATTTTATTGTGGAAACTGCCAAAGTTTGCCATCTTCCCAGGAATAGGAGTGGAACAGACATATGTAACGGAATTACCTTATTCCGAAACAAAATAATCGAATGGCGCTAAATTTTTCGACCAATAAAGAGCGCTCTACTTAAGCGGACTTTTATGTTTCCAATATGTTGAATGGGTACGCTTCTTTAGTAATTATAACATTATAGAAATTCAAAGTGATTAAAATTCATTCAAATTAAAAAATTTAGATAACCAACGGGTCTTATGTTTCTTTAGAAACATTACTTTATTATCACAGTTGCGCACGTCTGGTTGGAGAGCATTCCAAGGCATAGGGCCCGCAACTGCAAAAGCACGCTCCTCAAACTTTAAACGCTGATTGCGGATCGGTATTAAAACCTTGCCTCTAGCTGTAAATGTAGCTGATCGAAGTGTGAGGTGTCTTTCATCTAGTTAATCTGGAACGTAAAGCTCTTATAAATACTCTGGAGCGGCGACATGCATTGTTTTGTACATTAGCCAAGAGAGTTTGTATTTCACCCTTTGTGGAGAGCACAGCCAGTGCAGTTTTTTAGTTATGGAGCAAATATATACGACTTATAATAACCAATTACTAAATTTCACTCCACTTAGTGCAACAGTGCAGCGTCCTATGTACCAATGGGTGCGGATAAGGGAAAATAATAGTAGTAGTTTCAAGATGGTGAATTTTCATCTCCTCTCTTCAGGTTTCTTAATTTAAAAAAATTGCAATATAAAACATACCGTATTTTAATTTGAGGTGCTTTGGCGATGGCTTTGTCAGTGTTTTCAGGTGGCGAGAATATTTGGCTGATATCAACCATCTCCTGTAGCGTTGTTTTGCCTTTTGAACTCTCCATCTCTGCAATAAATAAAAAAATCACTTTAACATTTATAAATGAAAAATTAAAACTGCTACAAATTTAAAGTGTTTCATAGTGATTATTAATTAAATTTGGTATTTTTTTTTTGGTATTCTGGACCGAATTTGTAACTGAAACATGATTTAATAAGAACTTGTTAAGTGTATCTTCGAACAAGAATTTCGGAGAAGTGAGATTCCATACTTGAAAAATACTACCGTGTCTAGGTGTCAAGTTACCCACTACGTCACTCACTACGTCATCAATAGGCATCTACGTCATCACTAGACACCTACGTCACACGTTTCGTGTATGGCCTAAGTGCTGGATTGTTTAGACGGTGAAATTTGATAATAAGAGGTGTTATGAAATTAACCCTGGAAGTAAATTTTATACGATGTAGGTGGATGTATGACAAATTTATATTTTTTAAATACTGTACTCATTAAACAAGTACCTTGTTTTATACCAGACTTTGAGTGGCATTTAAAAATACTAAAATAATCTGAACTAATCGCTGTTACAAAACATGTTGTTGACAAAAAAAAAACATGAAATCCCTTATATATTTTTCATCGTCAAGATGATGATGGACATATTTATTCTTACGGAATACGTTCGTAAAATTCTGTAAAAAGTATTAAAGCTTTGAAAAAAATGTCAACGAGAGTAAATTACAAAATTTTTCCAAATGAAAAAAATGTATTATAATTCTCAGATTCCTAAACTTCATTAGTAAACTCCATTTATATTAATAAAAAACTCGAGTTTTTTTTATAAAGAATCAGGATTTTTCTCTTGATATTTTACATAAACCGCCTATTAATATGTACAAGCAACTTTCGCAAGTTTACCGCATAAATTTTTCAGTCGCTGAAAATCCTGAATTTTGTTTACAATAAATTCCACTTTCCGTCTGCGGCTAAGGATCCTAACGATGCAAGTTGTTATCTCGGGGCTGGTATCTCTCCACTGGTTGAGGTACCAAGGGGCATAAGTAATTCAAGGGGCCAGCACGTGACTTCATCAAAACTACATTAGCCCTAAAGGCGCGGTAGAATAAATGAATGGGCTTCCTTTTGCGGTAAGAGGACCCATCACATTTACTTTTCACCTTAAGACTACTTGTTAATTTTGTCTTTATTTCATATGCCTAATTTAATATAAAATTTTGACGTGATAACGTCTAGTAAATTGATGAACGCCAGCTGCACACACAAAAAAACATGACTCATTGTCACGTTCCGCCTGAGCCGAGTGTGCAAGCGAGAGCGCGGAACAAGCGATAGAGAGGCACGATCGGCCTAAGCGTTCGGTTTGTGACGCATGTATTTCTCTTCCACTCCATCGGCCGATGCGTCCGAGTAGAAGGGAGACAGCAGCAGCACACAAGCCACAAAGTGAAATTAAAACAAACGAGTGCAAAAAAGTGATAATTTATGGAAAAAATTGAAATTTTCAATTAACACCTGCTTTGTAATATACAAAATAATGATAATTCAGTAATAATAATTCATTTTAATTCATAAAACTATGCTATTTTTCATCAATGTTTTCTTATGGCGTTATCACGTAAAGTTATCGTCCGTAAACCGACTTTACTTTGGTTGCTAGAGTGCGAATTATTATATTGAGTTTTAGAATTGTATTTTTATTTATATGTATTTAAATTTTTTTGTGCGCTAGGATATGTACTTTTATTTTTAGTTGAATTTGTATTTATGCACCTACTGACGTAGGACAGTAGGACATGTATACATATATTGAAATAAAAAAATAAAAAATAAAAAACCAAAAGTTTTTTAATAAATAAATTTTAACTCAATGTTTGTAGCACTCACTTTGTAGTTTTCCATAATTATGAAATTAAAACAACTTTTGTTTTAAACTACTTTTTTATTATTTAACACTCCAACCGGTTTCGGAGACACTACTCCTTCATCAGGGATTTGTATAAAAATAATTTAAAATTAAGTAATAAGTCGCTAACAACAACCACTTCAACATTTTTAGTTAGCGACTTATTACTTAATTTTAAATTATTTTTATACAAATCCCTGATGAAGGAGTAGTGTCTCCGAAACCGGTTGGAGTGTTAAATAATAAAAAAGTAGTTTAAAACAAAAGTTGTTTAATTTCATAAATAAATTTTACGTTGAAAAATCACTTTTGTGTAATTTTATTTTGACCCCCACGGGAATTAAACACGAATTGTTGTGTATTGTAGTCCAACGCGCTTACAACTTCACCGCGAGGCAGACAAAATGCTTAGATTATTGCCACAATATTTTTTTCTATATTCAGTCATAACTCTAACCATCCCGCCTTGTCTGAATTAAAATTTCCATTTCAAAATACGATAGATAGTGGGAAATCAAGGCAGTTTGTGGGAAAAAGAGACAATCCTCTCGGAGTCGAATATTTTGCCGAATCGATTATGTATTTCCAAAGCGGGGTAGATTTTTTCACCCACCAACGGTGTAATATGTAAATTCTTGCGGCATACCATTACGGGCAAACAGGGGAGCCTTTCATTACTTGGCGGAAGTCGAGCGTGTATCGGATATAAAATAGGTGTTCGGAAATTACATTTGTATGAGGCGTGTGAAACTCGAACTGAAACTGTATTAACTCTTTCAGATTCAGAAGGAAAAAAAACAAGAGCATTTATTAAAATTGAAAAACCGGTCTGTTTTCTTCCTTTGTCAATTTTTGTTATTACTCTGCTAATAAATTTGGCTTTAGTTTTTTAAATTATTTTTTGCTTCCTAGGCTGTACATATTTAATGCGCACATTACATGGGTCAGAAAATTACAGTTTCTTAATCAGTTCTGTCCCCTCCCCTCTTTTCCCTAATCCCCCCTCCATTGAGACCCTGACCGCGGATGCACGGGTGGATGTCTGGGATGGGGGGCCTGGCGAGGCGGGATACCGGTCTCTACACGGGTGGTTGTAATTACTAATAAAATAATGATCGGGGTAGAAACTAACATCCCTACCACTGTTAATTTGGGCCGACTCTGGTTGGTTTGGGTGATGGAAACAATGACAATTATAATACATAAGCCGAGACGGTGGTAGGGGTACAATGAAAGCATTTGTTTCGCGTACATAATCGTAAATTCATCCGTATTTTTATCACACTAACAATCTTAAAATCGCGGTTTAGCTTGTTGAAAAAATCGGTAGAGTTGGCTGGACTGAAAAAAGACTCAATAGTCTTTAAAGCAGTCTAGGGAAAGGGTTGGGCTTTCATTGCTAAGTTTTCTGTTTAGAAAACTCTTCAGTCTGTCAAATGGCAAGCTGAATATGTATATTTTTAAATTAGTATCGCATGTTGGCGCATAAGAAATCTTTATAGTAAGTCTTGCAAACTAGACAAGAAAATGTACAGTTTTCTGACCCATGTAAAGTGCGCATAAGACAATAATCAGTATTTTTAATGGTCTGTCGGTGACTTATTAACAAATTATAAAGAAAACATATTTTTAATTGTTAAGTTCCTACTCAATTTATATTCATATGTCATGTTTATTTTTTTGGCTAAAAAAATATAAATATTTGTATGTTAAATGGAAAAATATGGTCAGCCTAATAATTATTGGGAAAAATCATTTTTTTATTTTTTTTCACTGGGAGGTACGCCAGTTCCGAAAAATTATAATACATTTGCTTAGTTCTTAATGATTGATTTGTTAAAATAAAATAAAAATAAATATCTTAAAATAACTTTTAGCTGAACGATGCGTTTTTGTTAAACATTATTATTATTATTATTGTTAAACATTACTCAAGTTTCAAAAATGGACGGATATAGACATAAAAAAAGGCAAAATTATGAATATTGCAATAAACAAAACATCAAGAGAAATCATAAGTCCTTTCTTACTTAAAGCTTCTTTTTCTCTGCTGAGATCATTAATGATTTAAGAAGTTCAATTTTTTTAATGGATCAGAAATCTAGTTAGCAATGTCTCAACGTGTTGAAAATGATATTTAGGCATCCACCATCGGAACAATCCAAAATGTTCTCAGATCTTTTAGCATTAAGTTATTCCGTGTTCAGGAAATTAAAGACTTTGACTGCGGTAACATTTTGTATTATATGTGAAAAGTTTCGGGAAACATGCGTTGTTTTGTATGCAAAACACTAATCTAATATCAAACATACATTATTATTCATTGTTCAACTTTCATACTTCGGTAAACTCCGCCAAAGTCAATTTTTTCGTGACTTTTAACACTTTAGGAAACAGTAGTAATTACACCATTTTTACATATGAAAAACGATAAATTATAAAATACAAGTAATTGCTTATCAATAAGACAAATATAATATTTATATTGCTTGGGTCTAATTTTTTTTACTGATTTTGTTAGTATTATTTTTAACTTGAGATAATTGTTTTAAATTATATCAAGTTAAAAATAAAAATAAAGTAATCTGCTGATAAAATACTTAACTTCAACATCAATGCATAGATGGCGCGTTCAACTCGCTGGTGGATGATTCTTGACTCGTAGCATAAATACAAAATCAAAAATGTTACCTGGTGTGGATATTCGCTAATAAGCGGAATGGGGAAATGTTGTAGTGCCTACATAAAGTGCCACTTAACCCAGCCAATGACAGGTCATAAGCCCTGTAAACGCTCGAATATCCATATTCCTGAATTTAAAAAAAAATTCTACCTCATCTCTGAAGGGATATAAATAAAAATATAATTGTTTTGTTTGAAGTAATAATATGGTAGTGTTCACTTTATTGCTTCGACGTGTTTTTTTGACAAAATCAAAATAAAAAAATCACTCATAAACTATTGATTGCCTACAAACTTTTGTCAACGGAAAAAATCCGAGCTGCTTTGTGACTTATTCCGAAAAATCATGTATACATCATTTTATTATTATATTATAAATTATGATATTTTAAAAAAATACATAAATTGTTGGATGTACGTACCTTTGCGATTGGTAAATAAACTCGTAAATTATCATCGTCCCATATCAGCTCCCTATGTGAAGCATATGGATTTCACAAAAGCTAGTCACTTGACATGGTGTATAATTTTTTTTTTTAATTTGACGCATAGTTTTCGAGAAAATTCAGTACGAAGTTGATTTCTTTTTCGATATTTTTTTTTTACTTATTTTTCAATATCATTTAGGTATTTAGTCAAATTAACACTATACATAAGGAAAACAAAATTAAAAACTGCATTTTAATAAGAATTTGTGCAATTTTACTTCATCTGCCATACTTATAAAAGCTTTTATGAGAAGAACAAAAATTTTTTTTTTAAGTTCATATGAAAAAGTCATATTACATATCATTCGACTCCAAATATGATGTAGATTCACCAGTTTTCGGGTCGACCTTCGAGTTTGGTTAAAAATAATATTATTATATTAGTTTGTGTAAAGTTTTTTTTTTAAGTTGAATCATCTGGAGTCCAATTGATATTTGCATTACAGTGTATGAATACTAGGGACAACCAAAAAATTATTGGTAGATAATTTTGATGTATGTATGTAAGAACTGAAATCAAAATACCTTTTAAGATAGGTAGTTGAGATAACATTTTTTTCTTGAAATGTTCTATATGATATATTTATTATCTTTCTAAAAAAATTGTTAATCCTTTGTTTTTTCCGTGGTAATTTTTAAAATTATTAATTGCCAAACTAATCCCAAAAGTTGTTGTAAAATAATAAATTTAATACATGCTAATTTTTGACTAATCAAGTGTTTTGAGGAGAATTCCGATTTCATAAGCGATGAACAATTTTTCTCTATCTAAGTGCATAATTTCAATTAGTAAGAAATAAAATACAATTATGTATCCAATGATTTTTAAATTGGTATTAAAAACACAAGAAAGCACCTTAAAATGTGACTTTAATACGTGGCTTTTGATAAATTATCATTAGTTTACATCAAATAGAAAGGAATGGCTTCTAAAAGTGGTGTAATTTCAGCTAATGTAACATTATTACAGCTGTCGCCGGCTTCGTGAGTCCATTAGGGGCAAACTTCGTGACTGAAACACCCGGTGGGAGAAAAACATCCACCAAAATTACGGCTTTTAGATTTCTGTACATACTGTGACTCTACATCGCTAAATTCCATAATGCTACATAACCTCAAATAGAAAGATGACACGCGAAGATACGAAGAGATTTATGGGTATCCGAAAAAAACATTGAAGCGTCGTTATTTATTCCCTACTAAAAACTTCCACAGAATTGTTTTTAAATCTTGTGACGCGATACCCCCCCCCCCCGTATGTGTTTTTTTTCCCACTTAATCCCATAGTTATCAATCAAAACTTCAAACACTTATCATTTAAAAAGTGTTTCTCTCAAATTACCTCGGAATAACAACATGAACGACCAATGAAAGATATTCCTAACAGTAAGTACATAAATTAATACTTAAACTATGAAAATATGTAAATATTGGATTATACCTACTCATATTTTAACAAACAATTATTTTACGATGTTTTAGCCATGTGGAGCGAATGAGTGATGAAAGAACGGCGAAAAGAAGTTTATATGCAAGTGTGCCTGGATGTAGAAGCCGCGGAAGGCCGAGAAAGACATGGCATGACCAAGTACGTCGAGTACTTGAAGGTGGACATGTGAAAAGTTGGAATAATCGGCGTATGTGCATGAGAAGATGTATGAATGTAGAGGAAGCAAAGGAAGTCTGTTAGGACGGAGTGGTATGGCGTTCTATCCTCTCTGCCTACCCCTACGGGGAAATGGCGTGATGGTTAGTTTTTTATATTTTAACAATTTGTATATAATAATAATTAGCACTCTACACCAACATAAATAACGTAAGTGAATCAACTCCTGTATTTTTATTTTTAAATTGTAATAATAATTCTATTTTCCGTGATGTATTATTTGTATAGGCTTTGAAGGCTCGGTTCACAAAGTTCAATTTAATGGCTTCAATATACGAGATCAAAACGGAAAAATCACATTTGGCGTTCCAATCATACGCTCCAGGTGAAGGTTTAATTACATTTCCAGTAAACGAATTTCATGGAAAAACAGAATAACAAGATATCAAAACACAATACATTAAAAAAAAGTACAAAAATTTAATTTTATTACTAATTTATCATTTTTTATTTTTATTGGAGTAAAATAATATTTTTATTTTATTGTTTATCCTAGCATCAATAAGTATATCAATTTCATACATTAATACAAAATAATATAATACTTTGACTTCCACAAAATATGATATAAAATAGGATTCCTTTTTTTTCAAGGAAATAATTTAATTTTTAACAAAAAAATTTAATGGATAAAAATACTTATGTGGGTTATCTAGGCATTTACAGGGCTTATGACCTGTCGTTGGCTGGGTTAAGCATATAAAATTTCGGTAATGCGGAATGACGAAGACGAGTTCAATATATAGTAGATCCAAAAAGATGTCATATATGGTTATCAGATGATGGGCGGAATGGGGAATGTTGTAGTACATCAAGTGGCCACTTAACCCAGCCAATGACAAGTCATAAGCCCTGTTAATGCCTAGATAACCCACATTCATTTCCAGATTTTCTCTTTCTCGGTTGGGATATCAATAAAATAAAAAAAAAACAAATATGTATAAATTGTATAATGTGTATTTTTTACTTTAAAAGCTGATTTGTAGTAATTATCAATAAAAAAAAATTATCCCAGAAAATAACGAATTCGTACTTTTTTTTTTTTGAGCTTTTACGAAATACAGACACTATTTTACTGATCGACATTTGGTTTTAATTTGTCATCTCAACAGCGACGAGATTTTTGAAAGGGAATATGGATATCTAGGCGTTTACAGGGCTTATGACCTGTCATTGGCTAGGTTAGGTGGCCGCTTGATGTATTTAGTTTGATTAATAACGAAGTCGAATATGTAAATTTACAATCTATGTTTTATTTATTTGACATCAAAATATAAATAAACTTAAATTTTTAAACTTATGAAAGGTACAACAGCTTTTGTTTTTGAAAATCTGTAGCCAGCTTACACCAAAACAACGGGACGCAGCCCAGAGGCAGCTAGTGAAGTTCATGTGCTTCAAATAGGATATGGAATGATGTTGATGATGACGAACAGTTTTATTGTTTTGTCCTTTGGTTTGGTTCAGTTATGCGCCCTGTAAACGCCTAGACAGAAAACTGTACAGTTTCTTGTGCAGTTTCTTGTTCAGAACACTGTACAATCTGTCAAATAGCATGCAAAGTATGTATATTTTATAAGCGCAATCATAAGCTATTATCGTTTGTTTGCGCACAGGAAATTGTTAATGTAGCTAAATAATGTAAATATTTTATTAGTTTTTTGCGTTTTTAAAATATTCAATACATCAATCATTAAAAAAAACATTAACTATCTGGTCAGCCAAACGTCGCGTCGCGTGGACCATTCAATATTCCACACAGTTTTCGCTTTATAAAGGACAGTTTGCAAACTGTACAGTTTTCGGTCCCGTAGAATGTGCTTTTACTATGTAGTAGAGGACACCCCTTTTTTTTTTTTTTTTTAAAATTAAAAAAGTAAAAATATTTTCACAAGAAAAACATTCGTTTACAAAGAAATACATAAAAAACACATTTACATTATAAAAAATTAACAAAAATCCCACCAAGGCATAGCCTGTTTGTGGGTATACTGTACGACAGGCCTAATTTTTTTGTAAAATAAAAACTGCGTAATTTCGTTTACTACCGAAAATAGTAAACGAAATTGAGTCATCTTTATCCCCAAAAAACTCAGAAATAAAACTCTATCCGCAATATTGTTTTCCGAATCTATTACGATACGATTGACGATGATAAAACATCGTTTCGGAAAATGGCATTAAGGGCTGAAGAGAAAATGGCGAAATTGAATTCCAATAAACAGGAATATTTCCCGGCTACATTTAGAAACTATGGTAACTCTAAAATGAAAAATAAAAAACGAATTGATCAAAATATTTGATTTCAGATTTAATGGGACAAGCAATCAAGTAAATCGTTAGAATTTGTAGAGCCTCATTGTACTGTAATACAATTTAGAAAGCATAAGACTGTACAATGACCTAGAAAAACATTTAAATATTTATGATAGATGTGGTGAATTCAAGAGGAACTTGAAATTTTTACAACCTCTGATTGAACATATTTATGCAAAGTACTTAAAGCTTTTTTAAACCTGTAAATTGTATACGAGTTATATAATGCTGTGTAATTCTGTAATTGATTTTTTTATTTTTATTTATTTTATTTTTTATTTTATTTTGTTAGGAACAATAACAGACAAAAGGATACTAAATATAATACAAAAAATATATAAAAATATACCTATGTAGGCAAATTGCCCTTTAAAATGGTTCGCATCGTGCTTAATCGAATGACCAAAACGTAATGTTTATAAAAATGTGACATACACACAATGATTAAGTAAATATAAAAGCAAGAGTGATCACAAATATCTCAAGAACAACCTTTTCTTGAACCCGTCTACGGAGCTTCCGAAGATGTCCATACCTTCAGTGCTGTCCCTGTGTATTACGTTGTACTCTCTGCACATACGAGAGAGAGGATTGTAATACCCTGTATTGGAGAAAAGCGCTCAACTCTGAAAATGTCTGGATTACGCAGTCGTAAATTGGCACGCAGACCGATTTCACTTATTAGCGTTGTGTGGGTGACTATTTATAATTTTTATGCAAGCAAGTGAGATCGATTACTTCTCTCCTTTTTTCTAAACTGTCCAGTTTAAAGAAATGTCATCGATCTTTATAGCTGTGTAATCTTTATGATGTGCAATAAAACCGTGTATGTAATTATTATGATAATATGTAAAATGATAGAGATTGTCACATTGTAGAGTTACCTGTAATTAAATGAATAAATAAATAAATTACAACAATATAGAATATTTACGCTGCTGGTCACAGTTTTCTGTAATTTTATAGAAATTTAATTTTAAAAAAAACTAACCCGTTACTACTACTACTGTCTGTAATCCGGACCAATGGTGCATAGAACACTACATTGATACACCTAGTGCAGTAAATTTTGATGATAAGTTACATAAAAAAAATTATGATCTGTCTTTCGCTTCAAGGATCACATGTGAACTAAGGTTTTTTTTTAAATGTGAAGTATTACAATTTAAATATTACAGTAGGTTAGTATTCAAAATAGTATTAGGCATAAAATTATTAATTTCAATAAATAGCGTATTTTTATGTGCACCCAATATAATATCTCTCTAGTTTTGGAGTTACAATGTTTTCTTCCGGGACTAAGGCTTCCAAAATAATTTGTATTTAGTAGTTTTCCCGCCTCAAGCCCTAACAAGCTACATCCAGCAACAAGATGTCCACTGAAACAAAGTATTGAACATCTGTTGACTATTTTACGGAGGGAAGATGTAAAAAGGGATAAGAATCGATTTTCTATCACGGACGTGTCTTTTGCGGCTTCGGCTCTTTTATACAAGTGCCTGCTTACATAATTCTTGTATAAAAGATGATTGCGGTCTAGGGGATTGTATTTACATAATGTATTTTTATTGTATAGGATATTGTCGTTTATACTAAATTGTTCTTCCTTGTAAAGCAAAAGCAAGGAATCCAGATTTTTTAACATAAAACAAATTTATAATCTGCCAAAAATCCATATTTTTTTAACGCTTATAAGCTATCAGGGTCTCGTTGAACGTGCCGAAATATCAGTGTTTTGTTTTGCTCAAAAAATTGGGCTTATAAACAAAAATTTTCTGAGAACGCATAAAAATAAAACAAATAATAACAAGATCATTGGAGCAGCTATCCGTCTATAAATCGGATGAGTATTTTCAGAGATACAATCATTTGAAGATTAATTTTTGTAAAGATTTTGTATGATAGGCGATATGATGTGACGTCACCGATCGTATCAGGAATAAAATCTATAAACGCTTGTATCTCGCTTATTAACTATCCGATTGACAAACGGATTGTATAGATGCATTGATATATAATACATTTAGATCCGCCTTGCAGAGTAAATTGTTCAGAAAAAGTAATGACACGAAGATTCTGCACCTCAATACTCTTACACGGGTCGACCTATCAGAGCCCTTCGACTGCCGGCAAGCATCCGCCCACACACCGCAAAAGGTATGGGTTAAATATAGGGTTACAGTAACAGTATACAATACTAATCCGTTCCTTACGAGGAGCGTTCATGAATTTTACCATGCATCTAAAATGACTTTTTTTTCTTGTGGACGGGCTGTTTGCTATTATTTAAAAAGAAAACTTTCGTTGAATAATAATTATTGTAGGCTATGTAAACAAATATAAATAAACACTTGCATGTGGAAAGTAACACCATCTTTTTTCTTAATTTTATCCGTACTGTTTTTACACGGTTACTACACAGGAAGGAATTTCGGAATGTTTTCTGAACGTCCGACTCTGCCGGCGGTTAAAGAAATACTGAATACGCGTCTGGCGGAGTCGGAGGTTTTGGCGTATTTGAAGTGTCATTCATTTTTTGGGTTCAGTTCAAATCTAAGTAAATAAATGCATGAAGGCTTGATTGATTTTTAGCTTTATTTTTCCGCATTCACAGAAAAAAAAAATTACAAGCCTTTTATGCAATCCTACAAGTTCTAGAAATAAATTGTGTTTACTGTGGTGAATATAGACTTACCGCAGGGCTCCCTAGGGGTGTCCTATTGATTTCTGTTGCTATAGCCGCTTCCCTGTACCGGTCTGCTTCTTTCCACCGTTGGAGTCTCCCAAGCGCTTCACTCATCAGGGCGTACAATTTCTGGAATAATTTTGTTTAATTTAATAAATTTATTGTATTGATTAAAAGAAAATTTATAATTTGTCTTTACTGGGATACTCCGTGCTGCGGTAATAAACATACTGTTACATTAATCGGTATCCTCTTTCTCTTTACTTATCGTCTCCTGCGTTTAAATATTCAGATTTCCCAACACATACACCACACTCCACATACATACAACAACACACATACACATGACATAACATAACCACTGTTTGCTCACTTCACGTCTTCAGAAATTTGTCTTGTACATTGTGTTGTCCACGTAATTGATGTTATGTTGTATATGTTACCTCAAATTGAAAATTCTTTGTTAATTGTACCAAACTTAACTTCATACTCAATTTTCTCGAAAACTTAGGGTCAAATCCAAAAATTTTATTCTACAAAATCGAATCTAATTTCCCGCTTGTACGTCGAGTTTTGTTACACCCTGTATAACGAACAATCATTAGAATAATTATGAGCACTATGTCATTATTTGCTTGACAGATATATGGGTGTAAGGTTTTTTTTTCAGCAACCCTGTATATATTTATGTAGACATTCTAATTGTTATTGTTCATAGAACCACTTCTACAATTCTTTTTTTAAATTTTACCTGCGGCCTGTAATCGGGGGGCCTGGCCGCCAGAGCGTTCTGGTAGTCCTGCAGCGCGCGCCGCGGGCGGCCCAGCGCGGCGTGCAGCGCGCCCAGGTGCTGCAGGGCGGCGGCGCGAGCACCCGCGTGCGCCCGCGCGTCGCGCACGCCCGCGCCGTCCAGTCGCGCGGCGCGGCCCAGCGCGCTCGCCGCCTCTCCGCACCGCCCGACGGCGGACAGCGAGGCCCCCATGTTCACGTACGCCACTGGAAAATAATACCAAATTAACAAATTTATTGTAATTGACATCTCAGCAGATACGAGCAGTTTGGTATAGAGACATGCATATAATTTAATCGTTTACAGGGCTTATTTTAATTTTTAATTTTAATTTTATTTTTATTAATAGAAAATCTAACAGTTACAACAGAATAAAACCGATTAAATGTTTTTTACAAGAAGATTTAATTTAATTACATTTAAATTCTGATCATCATCATCGTCATCATTCCATATCCGATATCTATGTGGAGCATATGGATTCCACAAACCATATTTATGTCCCGCAGTTCTGACGCAAAATGCTTACGGATCGTTAACAGCAGGCGTCCATGAAGCCGAGAACCTGATGAGTAAGCAGGGATTTCTTACATGAAATTACTAATTGAATATTTTTTTCCACGATAATATTCAAATGTTAAAAAACCTTAACCTAAATTAATAATCTAAGTTGATCTAAATGCGAATTATATGTTCTTATTTTGAATTTCAAGTCTGTGCTTTGAGAACGTTATAGCGCCATTCTGAAGAATAAAAGGTAGCATTACGCTAAAATCAAAACTAATGCCACTATTTTGTACGACTTAAAGAAAAGATGGAGGATTTCCGGAAAGTTTTTTCCTAGGCAGATCTTTTCATGCGGCCGGCATGGCATTTATTCCTATTATCGACGCAATAAATTATACGATTCAAAACTATTTATTGTGAAATCATTCACTTTACCTTTTTTTTTAGTTTTTTAGAAGTACCTGATACTAAAAAGGTTTAAAAAAAACCATTCAGAACTATGATAAATTACGGTAATTTTTTAAATATTTTTTTAAGCAGTTTGCTTAAGATGCAATTATTATTTATTGTATTTCCGAGAGCTTTGCAGATTAAACCTCGTATGATTTTTTTCCGTGGGATTATTTGATGGGGATGGTTCTCAAACATTTCCAACTATCCCTTATCTTTAGAAGAGGTGACATTACTGAGAAAGAACCACCATACCCCTTGAAATGTTCCAAAAAGCATCCTGAGATATCAAAAATCGACTACAGCAGGTATTATTGTTGGTGGTAGCCATCATCATCATCATTTCATATTCGGTCCCTATGTGAAGCATATGGATTCCACAAACTGCCTCCGAGCCAAGCGATCGGCCGCTAGCTCCCGTGCATCCTCCCAAGTCAAGTCCACGTCCCGCAGCTCTGACGCAAACTGCCGTCGGATATATTATACGCCTAGTTGAATGAGATAAAATTGAGGTCTCTAAGTTGGTTGGTTTTTATTTAAAAGCTTCTCAAAACTGGGGCATTCCTTTTGCCCCAACCTGTATTTGAAACTGAAACTGGAAAAGTGGAATAACTCTTTTTTTCCCTATGAATATAATATATATAGGATACGTGCGATAGGTATTCCTTATTTTTTTTTATTATTAATAATTTGTAAAACACTGTGTCATCATCTCAGCCCGTCGAGGTCCACTGCTGGACATAGGCCTCCCCCTGCCGTCTCCACTCCTCCCGATCCTGCGCCGTCCTCATCCACTGTCTTCCAGCAGACCTCCAGATGTGGGCTACCCATCTCATCGGTGGACGTCCTTGAGGCCTCTGGTTCCTCGGTCTCCACACCAGAACGCGTTTCGTCCATCTGTCATCCGTCATTCTGGTTATATGACCGTCCCATTTCCACTTCAACCAAGCAATTCGCTGCACCACGTCGCAGACCTTTGTCTGGCGTCGGATCCAATCGTTTCTTTTTCGGTATCTTAATGTTATTCCAAGCATAATCCTCTCCATGCTCCTCTGTGCAACTTGCAACTTATGGGAGGATTGCTTGGTCAGAGTCATTGTGTATATTCTTATAAACGGGAACTTTAAATTCATATATAATATTTGTGTAAGTATCAAAGGTTATATGATTTTTCTTTTACATCTGCGGTAAATTAAACGAGATTAAAGTATAAATGGTGCGATGATAGGGAGAAAAAAAATTATGGCTCAGCAAATAGGCTACTTCACATTTCGTATGATGACGTGGTCGTGTGTGGGTTAAGCCGGGGGAGGGGGTAGGTTATATGGCAGAGCTATTCGAGGATAACATAACTTTTCGTTTAGCATTAAGTCCACCCCTACCCCGAACTGTTTCCCGTTTTTGTCTGTATTTATCACGGCATTCAGCCTGCTATGTATTAAAATATACTTATTTACTCGTACAGTCGTATTCACGGCGTTATTTCTGTTTTTTGGGTCATTTCGAAAATAAAATACACGCCACGGAACGGTCCAACACCACTGTGACGTCGTAAATAATAATCGAATACAATACAACACGTATTTTGATTCAATATTCAGTCGAAATCTGGTGACAAATCGACATTTATAAATAAAACATGTGTAAACAGATAGTCACCTACGATATTCTTTTTAACGTAGGCAACTAGCCGGCAGTCTATAAAATTTTTAATTATTTTTTATTTTATAGACTAAAAAGGGTTTTTCCATTTCCAGTCCTCCCTTTTTTCTTTTTTTTCTTATCCTATCCCTGTCATCTTCTTTTCTTCTCATCTTTTCCTTACCTCTTATTTCTTGTTTTATGGTATGATTTTTTTTCTTACTATAATTTCGTATAAACGTGAAAAACTTTTTTCATGTTTTTTTTTTATATTCTACTTTTTTTATGTATTTAAACTGTTTTCCTTGAATAAAATTATTTTTTAAAAAAAAAACCGAATACAAAGTTAACAATACAAAGATTTTCATAACTATTGACAAATATGCATACTACAGTTCATCAGCCTTAATTGGCTGATAAGATGACGATTATTGATGAAATTTCATATCTATTACAAATTTTCATCCGTAAACAGTTTTTTTATTATTAGACTTAACAAAATAATTCTGATTTGCCCTCGCCTTGCGGTGATGTAATTTGCGTTGTAAAATCTCACTAAATAATGAATATCTCCGTAAAAAATCAAAATATAATACTGGCATTTTCGTTAATCTTCAATCAAACCTTTTTACACCGAAAAAAAAAAACATTTAATACATATAAAAATTGTAGAACTTTAAAAATAAATTTCAGGAATTTCATACAAACATCGTGTATTTTGCAGTAAACAGAGGACTATATGATTTTTTAATGCGTTTTTCAGCTTTCAAAAAAATTAAAATAAGTTATCATGACAGACAGAGATACTAACTACACACTGATAATATTTTTTATTTTTTTTTAAAAAAAGGAATTGTAAATGTTACGAATCAACATTTTGCATGGGTAACCCGAGGTTACATCACCGGATGCCGTGGATCGTTTAAAACACAGTAGTTTACGGGTTCAGGTACTTACGCGCTAGAGACGGTCTGAAGTGAACGGCCCTTTCAAAGCTCTGGATTGCTTCCTCGTATTGTCTCTTCCCCTGAAGAAGAACGCCCCTGTCGAAAAAGAAATATTATACATTAATCAATCGCTACGTTTTGATTTGGGTCAGAGTATTAGGAACTGTAATGAATCATCAATAACAATACGACGGAAAAGGATAAACGTCTTCAAAGGAATTTTGATACAAAGACAATAAAAGAATGATGAAAGATATCTACGGTAAAGAATATAAAGAAAGTATGTACCTATGTAGATTTACAATAGCTATCCCCCCTTACAAATGTAAAATCCAAAAGGTTTTGGTTTTTGTTTGGAAAAAACTTTGATTACTGATACTCAAAATATAATTTACATATATCAAGATGTGATTGTATTCTTCAAAAACAATCACATCTAATATTTTAATTTAAAAAAAAAAAAATTACTGCTGGAATTTCGTATTACGGGTAAATTGAATATAACCTGTCTCATAATGAAAGAAAATCGAACACATTTCATAAATATTTTGATGATGTGAATAAACGCATAATTAGCATATTGGTAAGTATGAAAACTAATACTAGATTATCCCTTGTTCACACCTAGTGGTGCATAGAGCACTGCAAGAGTACAAAAGTACGTACAAAAAAAAGATTTGTGGCTTTATTACATCAATCTCTTGTTGGCCTTTTTTTCAAATTCAATAACATTCAACTGGTAGTATTTTATTTCTGATTTTCTGAGGGTTGCGTGTTAATCTTGGCTTTTTAATTCTTTTTCTCCGTTACGGTTCGGCTTCTAGGAGTTATTCTGATAATAATATCAACTCTGAAATGGTGAAAAATCTCTCTTGGAGTCTCCGTTAATTCATTTAAAATATTGAAATGATCTTTTTTTACTTGATTGGATACTAAAAATTAGTAGATAATAATGTGCGTATTTGGTCTCTGAACAATAAAATATAATTGTGCTCATTTATTTTCTACATGGTATAGATTGTATAAAGTCGGAATATTCGACGTGCGTGAATGAGAAGATGTATGAATCTCTCAGCCTACCCCTTCGGAGAAATGCCGTGGACTTTTTATTTATACTAATTTAAATACTTTGAAGAATGTATTTACAGCATTATTTTTGTGCACAATAATATTATATATTTATACTCTCACGTCATTCTTAAATCGAAAGAACCGACCACATTAATGTATAAGAAACACCTTTAGTAAGACAGTTAGGAACTATTATTATACTAGTTTTTTTTTAAATTTATCCGCTACATTTGATTTTTTATTTTAAATCATACTAATGGAATAATTTAAACAAGTTATACACCAAATAAAAACGTTCAAAACTCAAGTTTTGAAAGGGTGTTTATGAATAAAAAGTAAATTTCACTTGTATAAATTTACTTTAACCTTTCAGTACCTATTTTGAAAACAGGTGATTTAGAATAAAATTTTGCATTGCTCATCTAAATAGTTTTGAAACAGTTTCACTGTCTAGATTGGGTAGAGTAGGTACTCAATCAACAAAACTAACTTTTTGAACAATTCCAGTAAAATTTAATGGTCCGAGCTTTTAATGGTTATTTTCAATTGGGCATTTTAGCAAAAGTTTGAAACTATGCCGTCACCGATTTGTATAATGCTATGCGGAAGTAAACTATGCATAATTATGCATGCATTATAACCCCGGAGAATCCAGTCGCCTAACTTTACTGGATTTCAGTCTGAGTTCTCAATGGTCCCACAACAACCCTGCGTTTGCAAAAATTAATGTTTGATAAATTCTTTCACTATATACCTAAATAAAGTCGATATTAATTAATTATTTTTAAATGTGTAAAAAACCTGAAAATCTTTAAGGTTAATTCGTTAAAACGGTCTTAGGTATAAATCAAATGATACAAAATCATTAAATACACAATGAAATGGTATAAAACTGAGATTAAATTCAACTTTTTGTTTGAAGATTGTAGGATTGGTTGAATTAATTGTCGGAAATTGAGTTTGTACCTATTTGAACAATTTATTAAGATTGCATTATAGGTATCTTTGATATATTGTTTACAATTTATTTTTGCGATACCTTCTGAAATTTATATAATTTATGGCAGTAGATAATATCTGGACCAGATGGTGTGACATAGGGCACAGCATTGGTACAAAAACCGCGTACAATTTCACTCCAATCATTTTTATTACATGAAAATAAGTTGATCAGTCTACATAAAGTAAAAAAATATTTTTGAAATAAAAAACAAATGTATTATATTATAATATTATATATTTTTGCAGAAATTTTATTTATTTATCTATCATCAATGAAGCTCAGCGGCTTGTGATTAAAAATATCAGTAAAGTCATGGCGTAGTGAGGATTCGAACTGGTAATCCCTGGACTATTTCCCGCCACCCGTTTACCAAAGTAAAAGAAAACAATTTCATTAACATTCAAAAACATTTATAGACATCACTAAACTTAATCCGTACCACAGTTTTTTCATTTTGTTCTTCAATGAAAATGTAATCTGGTAGCATGTGCTGTTAACACCCTATCAAGAGGTTATTCCACAATTGGATAAACGATAAGGGATATTAAGGAGGAATATATTGGTTCATACGAGAAACTTATCATTGTTCTATCGTGGCAATTGTTTCTGATCACGCACATCCCTAAACATTTATAGGCAGGGTGTTCCAAAAGTAGAGATTCACAAATTACATTTTTAAAATCAAAATTTTTTTGGGCTCTTTTTACTTAATTTTATTAAATTACAGCTTTTTCAAATTTTTAGGAAAATTTATAAACTAAATTTTTAAATTATGAAAATGCGTTTCATTTCTTTAAATTAAAATTATTATCACGATCGTTTCCAATTCGTTGGTAGCTAACATCAAATGACATACACTCATACGCTCGTAGTTGTGAGATATAAGCCAGACTTGGAAAGTCACACGGAAGTTAGCGGATTATCGCAAGCTTGTAGAAAATTTGTGGAATCCATATGCTACATATAGAGATTAATCATGGGACTTATAAACAAAATTAATACTACAAGGAAAATAAATACTACTACTACTGCAGTCAAATGGTGCATAGGGCACTGCATCAGTACACCGAGTGCAGCGTATCTTGATCAAATATAATAATAAATCAATTACACATGAGTCTGGTAATGGAAAGAAAAAAAAAATCTTTTTGATATTTGCGTTTTTTAAGTCTGCTTGGCAATACAAAACTTATTTTAAGGCAATATTATTTGAGGTGAAAAAAAGGAAAATATTTTTTTAAAATTTAAACTTGTGACGTGGGTTTTAATCAACCCTGTAGGTTTTACGATTCCAATATTCACACTGTAGGAAAGTAGATTTTATCACACCCCCTGCGATCTCACAGTTCCACCACTTCTATTATTTCTACCTTGTGACTTACAAGAACAGAACTTCATTTCCTTATCGTAACGGCATCCTTCGATTCTCGGAGGTTATACGGGGTGGGTCGTGACATAACCCTACCTTCCTTAAATTATGGAAATAAACGTCTGTAATTAGAAGCAGGAAAAGGGGTTTTATTTTTTTCTTCAAATGATTTTTGTCACATTACCAAAAGATTTAAAATTTTATTGAGTATTAATGTACGTAATCTTTAAAATAATAAAATTTTCGTCTTGGAGGAAAATTTTTCCATATAAATTCAGATAATATGTAAAATAAAAAAACAACTTTGGGTTAAAATTCTTAATATTGTGTGTTTTTTAATTTGTTATGAATAGTCAAAATAAAAAATATTCAGTATCCTAAGCAGATAGGAATGAACTGCTCTTATACTTGTACTACATTCTCGCAAAGTTAAATACTTCGTACAACTTCATACCACGCTACTCATACTTTGAAGTACTTCGACAAGGAACTACGTGAAAGTGTAGAGCTTCCATCGACTGAACTGCAGATGTTAGCTTTTGAAAGTCAAGATATTATTTTAAAACAATTACATAATAATTAAATTAACCTGACTCTTGAAACATCCTGTAGCTATATTCTCTTGAGTAACTTTCTCTACACAGGTAATGTGTCAACTCTTAGGAATAATAATATTAATTTTTATTGGTTATTGGAATTGAGTTCTCGCTAGTTCTATTATCAGAACATAGAGAGGGCGGTAAATAATGTCTACTTTCTAACTTTAGATGACTAAATCATCCTAGTTCTACTATTACTGTCATGATCAAGATAGATTTCGGAGAAATGAATAAAATACTATAATTTTTTTTTATTTCATCCGTATTCAATGGATGTCTCTCTTCAGCCATAACTATGCATGCTTATTTTATAAGCTGTGAAATTCCTAAACTCTTAGACGGCCGCTGACTCGATAATAATCGAATAGCCTTAGCCTCTAAGATGACCACTATTATGAGCATATTTATTTATTTATTATTCAGACAATTTATAAAGGGCTGATTTTGAAATCGCTTCAAGAGCGCTGTGCAAAAAGAGGCTAGAACTCAACTCGTCTGCAGCTACCAAGCGCAAAGACGGTTCGAGAATTCTAGCCCCTGATTAGAAAAATAAACTAGTTTTAATTATAAGTTAGAAAAAATGTAAGATAATGTTGGTATAGCGGTATTATTTGGCGATGGGTGTAGCAATTATTCGTAGGTAAAAGTGTTTTTGTAACTGATTTTCAATAAATAGAGTAGATAAGTATGTAGGCGGCTAGACAACAATCCATCTTGCAGCTTCAAAGCGCACGGATGATTAAGGATACAGCCAGCCCCCTTATACTAAGAATTTACACTTTGTGCTATTTAAATGGATTTTTGTGTTATTCTGTACTATATATTCACATTAAGTAGATATTATCGATAAAAGAAAAATATTTTAAACGTTTTAAATTTTTTGATGATCAAATGAGAAGCTTAAGCCTCCTCGATCTAAGTAGTACATAATTTATATATATAGTTTAATTATAAAATATACACGGATTAACAAAAGTGTGTATACTTAACATAAATTTCTACACAACAACACACATGTACGTACCAGCATAATATACAGGGTGTACAATCCAAATGGGTCAGTATGGTGAAGTCGGAAACTATGAGAGATAGCAAGATCTGTTCTTAGGAACCATGACGTCGATTTTAGATTTAATAATAATTACATTCAAACTTTTTTTATTAACTCTCATACATAACCGGGAATCGAACCTGGTCAATATTTTTGTAACCGCGTTAAGTAAAAAGGATCCAATTTGGCTATGAAATCTTGTGTAAACACAACTGACAGTAAATTAGACTAAAATGCCCACAGTATTTTTTTAGGATTAATATTGCATATTTGGAACCAATGCATGAAATTTGTGTAAACACAACTGACAGTAAATTAGACTAAAAATGCCACAGTTTTATTATTTTTTTTAGGAAGATTTAACTACAGCCTTAAAAAACATTTAAACACATATACACCCCATAAAAATACGAAATGCAATTTTGCGATCGTTACCCAAAAGAATTAATCTTTGCATTCAACAGAATGGCTACCATTTTTAACATTTACTGAAATAAAAATAATTATCTTATTGGTGGGTTTTTCTTTAAATTATTTAAACAAGATTCCATTAGTGTTGTGCTTCTTGCGACTCGCACAATTTATACACATTGATTTTGACCAGGTTCGATTCCCGGTTATGTATGAGAGTTAATAAAAAAGTTTGAATGTAATTATTATTAAATCTAAAATCGACGTCATGGTTCCTAAGAACAGATCTCGCTAATCTCTCATAGTTTCCGACTTCACCATACTGACCCATTTGGATTGTACACCCTGTATACGTCAGTTTATTTTTTCACTGCAAGCACTCGTTTCCATATTTATAAGCCCAGTGCATTATTGTGCGCGGGAAATTGGCTGCACTGCACAGGCAACATTGGCTGCAGTGCACAGGCACAGTGGTCGTACCCGGCATTTATTGGGGTAACGAGCCACCTAGCAAGCGAGGGTAATTAGCGATAAGGCCCGCTGACCCAATAACCCGCGATGGCCGCCAACTATTCACTAGGTGGTAATCAGTTCATCATTACGGCAATTTCCAGAGTCATTTAAACACTAATTCTACAGCGAAACATTTACTGGATTTTTTTATATTTTTTTTTATAAGCTTTTTCTTACAAAATGTAAAATGTAAATGCCACCAGCTCAGAGGAATTCATCCAATAAAATATTGAAATGATGTACGTAGGTACTCATGTAAAAAAAAAATATATGAACTCGAATACAATCAATCATAAACGCCAAGAAAACTGTAATACGTGCTGTAAATACTATATAAATAAAAAAACTCACTCTTAATGTCTAAATATGCATCTTGGTATGTGAAAGATTTCTAGGGGTTATAAACCTACCCCTAAATTATAATTTAAAGCTTGATGGTTTAATATTCTACATGATTTAATTAGTTTTGATAACAGTAGCAAAAATAACTCATCTTGTTTTTCCACTAAAAGTTGAATTAATTATGCACGACAATTTGCAACGTGGGCGTTCGCATTAGAAGAAAATCCAGCTAGTTATTTGCTTTTGTTTTCCATTGAAATTTCCGCTATTCACCGGAAAGCTCCATGACTCCGGATTACATAAAATAAACACGTGTACCAGGTATACAAGTATGTACATACGTTGATTTAAGCACTCGCCCCTCCTAACACGAGTTTATTTCTCCGAAGAACAAGTCTGTAAGTGCAATTACTAACACGATAGAAAATCGGCTGTTCCACGTATTGGCGGCATTAAAACGTACTAGTTTATGGGGTAAGTTTTCAAATTAAGATCTGAGATATTCGTGGAAATATCATTGTTCTCCCGCCGAGGAGGGCCCAGATCTGGAGATTGTAAGGATTGGAATAGGTTTGCAGATAGTTGCAAGAGTTCAAGAATATATATGAATTCCCACTTGTGAAACTGTCTGATCTTCTCTCCTACTAACCTGAGTATTATCAGAGAATTAATCTCTTCGCAAGTTGTTCGTCCAATAACCACTTTACTTTACAGCGATTTTTGTTATTAAAAGATATTTTGTTAACTAATGATTAAATTTGCGATCTAGATTTTCATCAAAATAAAAAGTCAATTACTATTAGAGTTAAGTTAAATTAAGTTTGGAAAAAAAGTAACCGAATCAGCAAATTTTATCGATTAAACGATATTTTACATGGATCTGAAATAAAGAGCCATGTTTAATTCATATATTCTCGATGAGATTGTACTCATCAATAAAATATTAAACTTCATACAATTTCTGTAGTAATCGTGCATTGAAGAACTTTTATCATCTCTAATATAAAATAAAGAAATTGCATCGATAAGGCTTTCTTTATCGATGAGAAAATAATCAAAGTTCGTAGGCTTACACAACCTACAGATAATGTTTTTTTTGAATTATTATGCCGTGTTTAAAGGCTTTGTGCTCCGAAACGTCGGCAACACCAAACCCACAAACACGGAATAATAACCCAAAAAAAACATCATCGGTCTAGGGAAAAAGTTTTTGTTTTTAACGGAATGAGAGATTGTTAGTTTTTTGTATGGGTTTTTTTTTTTAAAACGTCATTATTTTGGTATGATTGCTATAAAGTTTAAACAACATTTTGAGTGTGTCCAAATACTTG
Organism: Micrasema minimum; assembly: GCA_022494985.1. Lineage (NCBI taxonomy): Eukaryota > Metazoa > Arthropoda > Insecta > Trichoptera > Brachycentridae > Micrasema > Micrasema minimum. The sequence continues at coordinate 114,633 of JAGVSP010000137.1, read as the reverse complement.
TCGACAAAAACTGGATTTCACCCATTGCAGGCTAATAAAATCCAGTTTTTGTCTACAAGTATTTGGACACACTCAAAATGTTGTTTATAAAAATTAGCTGGTAAAAGTTATAAGCATAACAAATTAAAGATTCAACTTAAGGCGTTTCCTAGAAGGTGATATAATTCGGTAAGAATCTCACTTGCAATCATTAAGGTTTCTGCTAAAATGCCTGGCAATCTTCTCAATGGATGTCAGAGAGTGTTCACATGTGAAGCGTCGCGCTATTTTACTGTATATTGGCAGATGTGGATATCAGTTGCTAGGTGAAATGGGGAATGTTGTAATACATCAAGTGGCCACTTAACCCAGCCAACGACAGGTCATAAGCCCTGTAAACGCCTAGATATCCATATTCCCTTCCAAATTTCTCGTCTCTGTTGAGATGTCGAATTGTAGCTATTAAGTTTGATTATTATTTTGGTAATTAAGGGACATGCAAATAGAGTGAAAAAAGTGGTACCTACTTATTAATTGATTAGTTTCACAACAATTTTTTTTAATCGGTCTTGGAAACGTGTTAGCTTGAAAAAAAATCGTACCGAAAATAGTTTTTAAAAGTCTTACACTTTTCATTTCATGTACCTACTTTCCGAAAATTGGTGTTAAAGATATTTTACAGCGCAATAAACCAGATAGCAATGAAAACACTCCAACGCTCTTATAACGTTGTTCGCCGGAGAAAATTGGAAAAATGTAAGTCCGTACCTTACTGAATTTACGGTAGGCTATTCTCTAACTGCGGTACTCATAATGGAAGTTACCGCCTGGTTCAGCGTAAATAGCGAATCTTACGATGGAATAACAATGAAACATGTTCTACCCGAGACAGGAATCGCAGAAACCTTCTCCACCACGTACACTATGCAATCAAATATTGATCACATATCTAAGCTCGATGAATGATTCATTCAATAAGAGAAGTAAAGAAGACTTACGACCATCTTACTCTGGTTTTGAAGCAGATGAAAGATTTCCTGAAAGCAAAGTGATTTGTAATTCAACGGAACGTGAAAAAGCTGCAATCGGATTTAATGTTTTTAAAAAAAAAAAAAATCCGCAAAACAATTGGACGCCTTCATTCAGAAAAGATTCAACTGCAAGTTTCTAGTTCCGAGATAAATGAGGTTTTATGACATGGTCTCAATATAAAATCGCAGAAAGCTAGTAGATTAAAAATGTAAGACCTTCCGATGGATTTGTGTTACCAGCTAAATATTTTTAGTTTATACATACATGAATAATAAATTTTAAAAAGATCCAAAGTAAGTTGGATCTATTCTGCATAAAAGCGTCCATTTTTTTGAAAGCCAATAACAATTATTCGTTGGTAAAATTATTTTACATAATTTCATAAAAGTTTCGACAAGTATCATACAATAAAAGTCACTGTAAATAATGTTAACCTACAAATGTACTTAGGTACTTTTTACGAATTATAGATAAATTATACTGTATATCCATCTCGTGGTGAGGTGCATATCATATTTGACTTCCGTGCATAAAGTTGCGGGTTCGATTCCTGATGACCGAGTCAATAAAAAATATTTATTTAAATGCAGTTTTTTTACACAAAAAATATTATCTGATAGGTGATACCTTAGACTGATGCCGAAGTGTTACGGATTAAGGTGAGTAGAGGTAGAATATCAATGAAATATTAATTTACATGTGATTTTCATATCAACATTTCCTTGGACTGGTTCTGAAGCGTACGACTGATCATCTTACCTTGATCAAGATTCACTGCACTTGGTGTAACAATGCAGTGCCCTATGCATCAATGGGTGTGGATCAGGGAAAATAGTAGTAGTAGAAGTTGAATACTGCGTTCTTATTAATACAAAAATATAAGATTGGATGTTTGATCCATTTCCAATATTATTTTGCTAAATTAGATTCGTATAATATTATGTACACCAAATGAAAAATACTTTTGTAAGAATCTTTTCTAATTTTCTTTGATCCAGTTAACAGTGAAATAACTCCAGAAACGATTCAAACTTCCCAGAAAAGAATTGTCAGCTACATTTGTTGATGAAGCATTCCTGTAAAACTGGTCTTCCCGTCCTAATCCTGGAGAAAGCAATCCTAAGTCCAGCGTCCCAGATTGAGCCATATACTCCCGGAAATACGACTTTTATAATACAAATTTGTGTGGTGTTACAGACCACGTATATACAACAAAACTCGACGTAAAAGAGGAAAACCAGTAAATGTACATCATATTTGGAGTCGATTTCGAAGAAAAATTTTTTTTCATTTGACCCATAGTTTTCGAGAAAATTAGAAATACGAAGTTTATTTTTTTTTGAAAATTTTTTGCAAAATTACTATGAATTTTTTTTTTTTTTGTCAAATAAATAGTATGCACAATCTGAGAAACTAATGAAAGCTTTTATGAGAAGAAAAAAAAAATTCAATCTAGATTCAAAAGTTATATTACACATTCAACCAGTTTTCGGTAATGTTTATTTTCTTTTAAGATCAAGGTTTTTAATCTGGGTCATCAAAAAAGCTAAAAGATTTGTTTTTAAAAAAATGCTTTTATATGATTACGAATAATATTATTCTAAAACTTATTGTTTAAATAATTTGTCTATTAAATGTTACGTCTTAAATGTGCGTCAGTAACAGCACTATGAAATATGAAATATTTTAATGTGCCATTTAATGAAACCTTATTCAAATAAATATTTGTTATTGACCCCGTCAATAAACGAACACCCAACTTATGAATTGTAGCGCAACGACCTATCCACTTCACACGAGGCAGAAACTATACAAACATACCAAATGCAATATTAGTAAGCTCATTTTAATATGTTTAGTAACATTTTATTATTCAATTTGAGTAAATATTTTACCTTTATCGAGTATCTTTTATATTTTAGAGCCACCGGAAGTGCATTCTCCTTATCGGAAACAGATAGAGAACTGATTAAATTTCTTATTCCGCTCTCCGCTTCCGGTTCAAATACAGGAAATGCAACCTGTGACTGAAATTCCCGAGAAAATATTATTGCGACTTGGCAAAAAGAGCGTTATTCGTTATTACGTGACTTTTAACGTGATTAAATCAAATTCTAGATATCAACGCGATAGTACATTATTAAAATATGTTTATATTGAAATGATTTTTTTTGCAGCCAATACCAAGAATTATATTATTTGTGTATGGTTTCCAATATCATAGAATATGCAGCCTTGAGATAAAGCACTTGTCAACTTTTGGGAACTCTCCTCATCTTAGTATTCGAACACACTCAAAATGTTGTTTATAAAATATTGTATTACCTACCTACCTACCCACAGCCTCAAACACTTTTTTTTTTTAATATTCAAAAATATTGTTATATCTTTTTTTGACTGTGTTGATTTAATTGAATTGATAAATTTTCGAGTTCCACAGAGAGCTACTAGGTATAATGCTTTGTTCCAAAAAGAAAAAACCCATACTAACATGCATTACCACAGCTTAAGAAAATAGCTAGCAATTATTGGCAACAAACTAGGTGATACCATCGATATCTTTCACACCAATGAAATGCAGATTAAACATAACCTTACAAAATGTTTCCTTAAATAAATATTTTCATACTCTGTACCATAAGATAACAATCAATATTAACGACATTACTGTGTGTCACCGAAAAAGTGATCCCTGTTCGATTGACTGTCCATAGATTTTTCGTTTTTTTTAAAATTGTTTTTATTATAATTTTACTATAGTTATTATTATAATTTTTTTTTATTGTTTTTTCTTTTGCTTTATCTTAAAATCATATTATGTATGCCTGTATTATTATGTTAAATTATGTATGTACATATGTCGCTTTGGTACTGATACTTACATTTGTTTTGTAAAAGCCCCATGGGCGTGAATAAATAAATAAATAAATAAATAAATATTATTTTTGATAATATATTTTTTTAAATTGTCTTATTGATGGGTACCGTTATATTTTTGAAAAACATTTAAGAAGTTTTTTCTTTACCAACAGGATATTGTTACTCTATTTTATCGAACGGTCTTTTTGTCACACGTCTCTCTCCCTCTCTCCCTCTAGCACGTGGCTCGGCACGCGTTAATGAAGTGTCAAACGCAGACTAGACGATGAAGGAAAAAGGAAAATATGGACTCATTGTTTGCTTGTTTTGGGGACACAATACGTCACTACCCCCTCCACACTTCACTCTTCGCTCCTTCAATTTTCAATAAAACTCTTCGACCTTCCCCCGATACGGATTTTCTTTTAAAAGTGTGTTAGTATTGATAAATAAAGTGAAAATTCTGTCTCACGATAATGGTTTGGACGAAAATCCACGATTTTAGGAGTAAATGTTAACAAAGATAAGAAAACGGATGTTTTGACAATATTGAACATTTTACTTCAGTAAAAAAATAAGGATAGGTAGGTTTGTACACAATTTGAGACAGTGAGAGTTTTTCGAATTTATTTTAAATATAAGCTGATGCTTTTGATATTTTTCAGACATTTACCTCGTAGTAAAATGATTAGATAATGTTTGTGGAAACATTGTTTGCAAGTAAAAAGTCTAATTCCCGCTACAAAAGTATTTCTTAGAATACATCAGGATTGTTTTGTTTATTTGTTTTAATATTAGTAAAATATTAACATTTTTATCGAAAACTGAAAAAAAAAACTTTAAAATTTGCCAAAAAGAAAAGTACTTAAACTGCGGAAGCGACGCGATTGGAAAGCGTATGAACAAGATTAAAAATTAAATCATTAATTTTTAGATTTTAAAACAAACGAAAAAAAAACTTCTGTTTTAGAAATCCAATAAACGGAATAGGGTTAAAAGGGAAATTGGTGAATTTAAAAATACATTTTAAAAATGTAACATTATTACGATAACCAATTTCATTTCGCGTGAATATTTTTGCACCTATTAAGGAAAGTGGCACGTTTTTGTTGCATCAGCAAATAACGAACTGCGCTAATTCCATTCCCATCGTTGGACTGAAAGTGGAAAAAATAAAATTTCCGATAAGCATTTCGGGCACGAAGCAGTTAAAACCGAAACCTGAACGTGGTTCATTCCATGAAATGGAGAATCGGTCCTATCCTGTTCCACGTTGACTTTAATTAAATTGGAGGACGGTTTCATGAAAGCCATCTGATGTTATAATTTATATTCCGTTTAATTAAAACACATAAATCTATCAATTAATGCGGACTCTCAATTATACGCTGCATATAAACATACATCCTCCTACAAGTATACTGAGTTCTTCAACGAGAATAGTGTCATAACTCAACCCACAAATATACACATTTTTATTATGTACATCATCATCATCATCATCATCATCATCATCATACCATATCCGCTCCCTATGTGGAGCATATGGAATCCACAAACTGCCTCCAGGCCAAGCGATCGGCCGCCAGCTCCCGCGCATCCTCCCAAGTTAAGTCCACGTCCCGCAGCCCTGACGCAAACTGGTGACGAATTGTCAACAGTGGACGACCAGGACGGCGAGAGCCTGATGCCTTGTAAAATAGGCAAGCATGGTTAAGGCTCTCGGGAGGTATACGTAGTATATGGCCTAGCTAACCGAAACACCTTTGCCGTTTTCTCAGACGTAGTAAAAACATGATAATATTAATAGATACTTCTGTTACAAATAGCTTTTTTGATATGTGTCACTATTCTCTATGATATGCGTTATTGTGTTTGTTTAATTTCAAACCTCACTTTATCAGAATTTATACAGATTCATTTGAATATATCAATTTGTTTATAGCAAAAACGATTCATTGATATATCAATAAAAATTCTGATTCATTGATTATATCAATAAAAAAAGCCATTATCATAGTAAAATCAACAACATATTATGCAATATTTTTGTTGTTGCGTTTTCTTGAATTGTTTTGTCAATTTTGCCTTAACATAAATTGTAGGTACAGTCAGATTTTGGCAATGAAAAAATACGCACATTTTTTACTATTACTACCACTACTCTCCCTTATCCGTACCCAATGGTGCATAGGGCGTTGCATTGTACACAAGTGCAGCGAATCTTACATAATAATTTGTTACATTAACACTTTTTTAATTTTAATTTGAAATAAGATATATAATTATACGATTTCAGCGTGATTAACATACTTTATAAAATACAAATGACCTTGTTTTGGTTCCTAAATTTTAAAATGAAAACCATTTCCATCGTAATCGCCAGTATGGTGAAACGCATCATTTTTTTAGTATTAAAATCAATTGTTAGACCGGTACCCTACAAAAACGTCTTTAGTTTAGTATAATCCAAAGCCAAATAAGGTAAATTTCTCTGGAATGTATTTGCGGTGTGTGTAAGGGAATTTGGTTTGGTACGATTGAGTAATTTAGCAACAGAAAACACTTCTGTCTTACGAGTCTAGAGTTGTACGTTGTAAACAATCCCGTTATTTACTACTTGACAAGAGTAGAGGCTGTAAATTAGCACCATCGCATTCAAACGACATATTGGTTTACATTTCTAAACACAGCAATTCTATGTAATGTACGATAAATGGAACAATTTTATTACGTAAATTTACGTAGGTATCTATCTACCTATAGCGTACATATGGATGTGTAAGTATTTTTTGTATTATTTTATTATATCTTACAAATCAATTACTTACTTATCAAATTCCACCGTCTAAAGAATCCGGCACTTAGGCCCAATACACAAAACGTGTGGTGTAGATGTCTAGTGATGACGTAGATGCCTATTGATGACGTAGTGGGTAAACTAGACACCTAGATACGGTAGTCTCAAGTATGGAATGTCACTTCTCAACAGAAATTCTTGTTCAAAGGAGGTCCCTTTGTTATTTTTTTTTTCCATATAATTTTATACAAATTTTTAAAATTCCATCTAAACAGTTTTCTAGAACTTTTTTTTTTAGTACATGTGATAATATTTTCGAGGCTTTTAATTCCTATCAATAAATCTTAATATCATTTTGAAAACACTATTTTTTTTTTTTAACCCCATTGGAGCCTTATGCAGGTTGTGATCCAGCAGATAAGGTTGTACAGATAAGGTTGTACACTGTAAAAAATCTGATTGCGATTGACAAACCTATTTTATACTTTAAACAATATATTATTTTCAAAACGTAAATCTGCCATTTATTAGTATTATTTTTATTAAATTATCTACTTGGGAAATAATACAATTTCATACACAAAATTTTGCTGGGTTGACAAAAAAAAATTATGACTACGTATGATCAAAACCCTCCAGGACAGAATAATGTTCCAATAAAATGAGCTTAAAGCAAATTTATTATGTAAGGGAGTGGAATCATTCCCCATTGTGTGAGAGTTCGTTCTCTAAAATTTTGCTACGTTATTTTTAACATTTACATTGGAAAGTCTTTTATTTTACGAACGCCTCTGTGTTTACGAAGTCGCGTTGGTAATTGAAAATTTAATTGGCAATTAAATGAAAATACCAATCTACACGAAGAAATAATTGTCTTTACATAGTTTGTAGTTTACTTAACGCGCAATGTTATAATAACATTATTAACAAACTAGCACTTCTAAAAACTTTTTATCTAATTTGTTTTATAATAACATTTGAAACTATTATATATTTGTTATTTTTAAAAATATATAATAGTTTCTTTTTGATTTTGATTTATATTTCGACGCCTCCTACGTATAATATTGCAACCCACAAAATACGATTTTACAGGAGGAGCATTTGAAAATATTTTCGTTCATATGCGTTGGTTGTAGATACGACAAAATACGCCCCAAAAAAGCCCTTATTATTGGCAAAATATTTTTTTTTGTTTTGGTAGAATTAAAGATATAGTTAAATACAGACGAAATCCACCAAAGACTCAAAATCGACGATTTGTGGGTTACGATATTATACGTAGGAAGCGTTGATTTGAAAATTCATTTGACATTTTTATATTATATACCTAGTAAACATTGAGTAATAATAATATCTAATTCGTAGATTAAACAAAACGGATATTTTCAATTAAACAATATATATCGTAAAGAATGTGAATAAAGAACAAAAATGTTCTGAAAACTCACGTCAATGAAGCAATCTTATTGTTTGTTCTAATTATATTATTTATTATTTTAAATTGTAAGAACCTTTTATAAGATATAAAATAAAAAAATATTAATAAACTTCGAACATCAATTACAGAGAAGTGACATTCCATAGGTACTTGAAAAATACTTCCGTGTCTGAAGTGTCTAGTTATCCACTACTTCATCAATAGGCATCTACGTCATTCACTTTACATCTTCGTCACACGTTTTGTATAAATAATTGGCTAAAGTGCTGGGGTCTTTTAGACGGTGGATTTGATAATAAGTGGTGTTGTGAAATCAAAAACTACAAGGTAAGCGTATATTTTTAGAAAATTTGTATTGCCCCTCCTTGTGAATTCTTGTTCGAAGGTAGCAAAGGAATAAAGAAATAAATAAATTAAATAACCCTTCCTTAAAATAGAAGTTGTATGAATTTAGAGGCAGCGAAGGAGGTGTGCTAAGTAAAAATGGTGATCGAGTGTCACTAGATTCTCTCTGCCTACTCCTTCAAAGAAATGGCGTGATGGTAATTTTAGATAGTTAACATATATTCATTTAATAAAAAAAAGAATATGTTAACGAATGTTAATGAAGCGTAAAATCTGATAATCTTGCCCTCAAGGGATAGTTGTAGCAGTAACAAATTCAATCCCATTTTTACCTCTTAAACTTGGTTACCAACATTTTTAAAACTGGTCACAAATCCATGTTGTATAATAAATACACGTCTTATAAATAAACAAAGTGGTTTTCTTTCTTTTATTTTGGAGGTCAAATTTAAGGTAAAACGCCACTAATTATTTTCACGAAAGATTTACATGTGTTTAGCCACATTAATCATTTCTGAAATGAGGATTAAGTGAAACTTCATTACATTAGGTGTGATAAACTAAGCTGGCACTAAACAAAAGGTGTGCAGTGGCATTTTAGGTGCTTTAAGTGAAACAATCCACTTTACGGCGATAAAACAACTATCATGGTATAGGGGCCACACGCATGACAACCAAAATCATCAGGCTGTAAGTGTTAAAAGCATAAGAACAATGCAAAATGGCACAGTAGGTACTTATTATTTATTTCACTAGTGCAACCCTTCCTTCTAAAAAAAAAAAAATTGTCAAAAAAAAAGCACTAATAAGCAGACAAGCCCCGCTGTTGCGAAAGGTTGGGAACAATAAATACATTCATGTATTGCCTATTAAAATATGTATATTCAAAGTTTTAAAAAGATATAAAAAAAATGGGTAATAAGTTTATATTAAAAAGAAAAGAAAAAATTAATTTGCCATAATTTTATATTTAAGACTAGGGTTAAAATTGGTTAAATTTTGGTAAGATTGGTTGTTTTTTCCCATTCAAAACTCAGGCGCAAGAAAGAGGATCAGTCTTACTTTCAGTGTTAGACCCAAAGTTAAGTAGAAATATTTTCATGCGTTAAACATAGAAATAAATCATTATTAATAAACTCAGAAACAGCAAACCCGGACAGTCAGTGGGTTAATAATATATTTATCAAGAAATTTTGCACAAATATATTGCAATTTACAAAAATTTCTGAATGAACTGCATTTTTATTATAATTGATATGGTTTTAAACACTTTTTATTCGTAAACAACATTTTGAGTGTGTCCAAAAACTTGTTACTACTTTTACTACAAGTATTTGAACACACTCAAAAGTGTTTATAAAAATTAGCTGGTAAAAGGTTATAAACATAACAAATTGAAGATTCATCTTCAGGCGTTTTCCTAGTAGGTAGATATAATTCGTAAGGAATCTTACTTGCAATCATAAAGTTTCTGCTAAAATGCTTAACATTTTCTCATGGATGACAGAGAGTGTTCACATGTGAAGCGTCGCACCATTTAACTGTATATTGTGCAGACAAAATATGCATATCAAAAACTAGGTGAAATGGGGAATGTTGTAATACATAAGAGGCCACTTAACCCAGACCAATGACAGGTCCCACAAGCCCAGTAAACGCCTAGATATCCTAGTCCCTACAAGTCTTCTCGTCCTCTGTTGAGATGTCAAATTGTACTATATATTCGACTCGCCGACCAGTGTTTCTCATTAACTGACGTCGTCATACTTTGAAATGCCCCAGTTTCATTAATTAAATATCATAGTGTGTGATATCTTAGCCTGGCGCTGAAGCGTCAGGCGGATCATCTTACTTTTAAGCAAAACGTATTAACTGAGCTCGGCGTTCCAATGCAGTGCCCCATGCACTATTGGGTGTGGATAAAATAAGTGTGTGGAGGGTAGTAGCAGACTCCCTAGGTCCAAGTTATGTTCCACCGAGTACACAAAAAAAAACCCCCCCCATTAATTAACTATTCCAATATAAAGCGCGGAGTGAATGCTTAATCGGACTTATCTTTAATGTCTCCTTAACAAGCCAGTGTATATCTACTAGTTCTACATAACCACTGAAACCGCCCTTAACCATGCATCATTCTAACGGCCAAACACTGATACTCTCGATTTTAATTAGAGCAAATATACGATTTTAGATAGCATTAAAGACGCAAAATTCGTCTTTTATGATAAAAGTCTTGCTAATTTTACCGAGTATTTTTTGTAATATCGTATGTTTTATGGCAGTTGGTTCCTGGGAAAAACATAAACTTTGCTTTATTCCGCTGAGTTAGTGAGTGACTATTCGCGGAGTGGGGCCAGATCATTGCATGGTCTCTAACTGATAGAGTCTCCCATCCCAGTATTGAGGATTATAACCAATCGGTTTATCAGGTAACTCTAACCTATTAGTATCCTACCTGCTGTTGAAAAAATCCTTGAAAAATATTATAAACAAGATTTACTAAGGATATCCTCATCATTTTTGAAATTAATTGATCTTACCAATATGGGTTCCAGAAAGGCAAAAGCACTGAAAACTTCTTCTCCAAAGTTTTGCCAATCAGATAAATAATGAATAAATAAGCAGAAAACATGTATTAGTCTTGAATCTTGATTCTAAGACTTTTGATACTATTAATCACTCCAAATTGTTAAAATATTTTAAAAGATTCTAGGTATAATGGGCACAGTAAGACATTTTATTTGAAGAATAAATCTGTCTAATCGCTCCATGACTGTTAATAACGATGGCTTTTACGAGTGAGTTAGAGATATAATGCTGGGTTCCGCAAGGATCCGATTGGCCTATTCTTAATTATTTATGTTCCTTTATAAAAAACATCTTGTTTACATGTAAAATAATACGTCTATGCGGACGACACTGCATTAGTAATTTCTGATGAGGATCTGCATGATTGTAAATGAAATGTTACAACAAGACTTTTATAATCTGCAGAATTGTGTCACGCTGCGGGACTCCTTATAAATTAAAAAAAAAACAAAATTAAGCACAAAGAACGGCCACACGCTAAAAATGCTATGTTTGCCTATGATAAAATCTCATAATTTTGACTGCCTTCATGTGCCCATACCTTGTAGAACTTGCTCATGTGATAGACATATAGATTGTTAATGAATATAATGTAATTTGGGCATAACCCTGACTGCTTCTTAAATGGAATATCCAAACCTTTAAATACTTTAAACGTTTAGATCTGTATTGTTGGACAATATTTTAAAGTAAAATTTTTGGGTCCTCTACCTACTTTAAAAATGATTAATACTTTTGCGATCTCGAGGAATCAGTTATCAGATATGGCATCACTGCATGGGGGCATCACATGTGCCAACTAACGTCAAACATGTTTCAAAAACGTACAAAATGCCCTTGCCAAATTAAGTTGTGCCACAAATATTTTAGTCAAAGACATAATGTTCCAACAGATGTTTAAATATTTAAAAGTATTGACCTGTGAAGGATTACGGTAAGAATAAATCATTTGTTCAAAATATGTCATGATACCCATTTATAAAAATAAATTAATCACACATATACAACTAATTCACATCCATGGAGGGATTAATTGTGCCAAAACAAAAATAAGTACGGGCAGAGACTCTAGAATACTTATTCCCAAAATATTTAATAAGTTTGCCCCTTTGAACTTAAATCTGCCAATAATGCAATAAAATTATTTTCTATTCTAAGGGTTTGGGTTTGGAAGATAGAACTGTTTTTATATTGATGTACCATAATAAATATATATTGATTCTCCATTGCATTATCTCCTATACCTTTAGGTACTTATTTTGTGAACATTTTTATTTTTGTTGAAATCTATGAATAATATAGTTTTTGCTAATGGCTCCTGATGACAAACGGCAAATTGCGGTTTATCGGGACGCCATTAATTATTGTTTTTCTACTATTATGTTTAATTTCTTAAAAAAAGAACCTCTAAGTAATCAAAAAAAAAAAAAACAATTAATTGGAAATTAATAAATAAATAATTAAAATCAATAATTCCAAAATCGTGATAATTCCAAATTTTTCATATAGTCCTAGGACACCATACAGAAAAATTATGAAACACAAGGATCACTACTTTTAGGAATAGGTTAGTATATAAAACAAGATCATTTGATAAAATTTAAATATTAAATATATTCCTCAATAGCTTATTATGTTGATTATTATACCTAATAAAAGAAGTCGTTTTGTACACAAATCACCACAGTCTTCAACCTCTCACAGTAATTTTATTAGATTTAGTTGCAAATTATTTGTAATTGTCAATAATATTTTCCAAATGCACATCTTTCACACTTAAAGAACAATATTTGTATTGTAATACCATCATATGTATGTTATTGTTTTGATTTACTATAAACATAGTTGAAAAATATGCAACGAAAGACTGCAAATAAGCATATCAAATTAGTGTAAAATTAATATTTCATAGTTTTTAAGAAGAAATACGATTACAATAGAAAAATTGAATCCTCTGAATATAACTAGGTACCTAGTTTTTATTTTTAGTATTGATTAATCTAAAAATCCAACTATGTGAATTGATACGACTCATCAAGCAAAAATTTTGGCGCGAATTTAAGATATACTTTGAAATTAGAATACGCTTCTCTCCCGCCCGATGACGTGTTTAATGAGCGACCAATGACAGCCTCGCTTCAATATTTCAGGCTCAGTATTGGATAATAAATTACACAAGCTGTCGACAGCAACTCGCTGCTCTGCGGTTTGCCTGCCTACAATTCTGCAGAGTAACGAATAACGGAGTATGTTACAATTTTTACATTTTTACAATCGATTCATAGTTTTGTTTTAAATTGATTTAATTCAGCCCTGTTCTGCGGACTGCAAGACAAACAAACAATCACTTCCTTATTTTTTCTTCCTTTCATTATTCACACCAATTCAGTGCCTCTTATCACTCCTTAAAACTAAAATTTAAGACTTAAATTCCAACCAGGTCAAATTATAGCTAAAGGAGTTACATTTTCGAGAAAAAATATCACCTAAGATTAAAAAAAAACGATTTTCCAAACAAATTCGCATATTTGATACATTCATATCCTTGCTAGAATTAAGATAAAAATATTACTAATATGATGTTATAAGCCTTAACCAACTAAAATAGGTAGTGTGGCCTCTGTAGCATAATGGCTAAGATGGTCGATTCCCGGTGACAACACAAAAATTAAAAGTGATAACTCTCAAGCCTGGGTGTTTGTGACGTTGATTTCCTTCTGTTATTAGGCCTCTTAGCCTGTTTATGTGGTAAAAAAATAATATCTATTTTTAAAAAGTTTTAATTTGAAATGTTTGAAAAATAAGGTTTTTGTCTATCAATTTACTACTACTACAATTGTACTATACTCCCTTATCCGTACTCAATAGGGCTCTGAATTGTTACTAAGTATCAACTAAAAATATACACAAACATGATTATCTAAACAATACTTATGCGATCTCTCAGGCGAATGTGTGGTAAGACTATGTATGATAGGTGTACAAATGTCGAAATTAGAGCAGAGTGCAAGGCTGAGATAAGCATTATCGACAAAACTAAGAAAGGGCTTTTACGATGGTTTGGTCAAGTGGAGCGAATGAGTGATGAAAGGACGGCTAAAAGAAATTTAAATGCAAGTGTGCCTTGATGTTGAAGCCGCGGAAGGCCGAGAAAGACATGGCTTGACCAAGTACGACAAGTAATTAAAAGTGGACATGTGAAAAGTCGGAATAATCGGCGTATGTGCATGAGAAGATGTATGAATGTAGAGGAAGCAAAGGAAGTCTGTCAGGACAGAGTGGTATGGCGTTCTATCCTCTCTGCCTACCCCTACGGGGAAATGGCGTGATGGTTAGTTAGTTCGATACTAATGTGTTTTTATTTATTTGTTTTTTCTATACACATTTGACCACCATTTTGAGATACTTAATTTTTCGTTTGCGTGTACTGCCATCTACCAATAGTATTTCCAACCCCATATAATTCACAGCCTACCCAGTACAAGCCCAGTAATATCGCAGTTTGGTAGCGATACTCCGGAAAGCGATATTCTTTTAATATTCTTGCCTAATAAATTTACATGGATCCTCTATTACTGACCGCTCCGTATATCATTAGAGGGAGTACAAGGTGTTTTAATTGGATTTTTCTGCTGTCATCATGCTTTTGGTACATTAAAAAAGAGAAAGTTTATAAATAACGTAACTTGACTAAAAAAATACTGGTAAATTAATAGCAAAACATAAATCTTTTGAATACTGTTAGGTACATAAGAATGTATTTAATGCCCTGATTATGTGAGAGAGACGCATCATAAATGCGGATAAGAAAAAGCAGTAGTAATAAAAATTGTTGTTGTGCTCAAAACAAACAAGGGTTATAGCAATCAAGCAAGTTAAATATAAATTCAATGTGTTTTTATTTGTTAATATTATTTTATAAATTTAAATAATTCAACTTTATACCTTATGTAACGTTATTATAGTAGTAGGTAAGGAGTAGAGAATTGTGGCTTTGTTAAAATTTCATTTATTAAAACTTTAAAATGTTATTAATATTTAACTACGTAATTAATATTTCACTATTCAGGATGAATGATTCGTGTTGCTAAAATAGTTATTGTAATAAAATGAATACAAGAGGTAATAAAGTGAAAATTCGTGGATCAGTGGAAAGTCACGAGAAACCACGTAATGATTTTTCCCCTTAGGACGACTACCTGTGTAATAAAGTGAAATTATCTTACATGTTTGATGTAGCAAAAGGGAAATGGGAAGGGTGAGTAATTAGGGAAAAGTATAACGATGGTAATTTCCACTCATGATTGTACACTCGTGGAAATTAAAATGCAAAAAGAAAACATTTCTTTCGGCCGGGAAAAAAGCTAAAGGCAAAAAAAAGGTACGAATGAAAATATAATTGTTTCATATCCGCTCACTATATGGCCTACTGCCTCCAAGTCAAGTAATCTATTTCTCGAACATATCGTTTTATTATATTAAATGTATGTTTTTTAAGCGTTTGCTCATATTATGTGGAGCATGTGGGAATAAATAGATTTCTCCAATATTCCCTTGTCAATCCTCCACCCCCCCCAGTTTTACCAAACGTTAGTAGGTACTAACGTAGTAAATACGAATTCAATTTGTTTTTGAAAATTGGAATTCTTCCAGTAATATTTGATCTAATTAGAAGTCAAGTCGGGTAAAAAATATCAATTATAATATAAATTTTCGACTATGGATACGAAAACGTCTGCTTTCTATGACAGCGAGGGTGGAAAACCTGATGTGAGAAAATACGTTGTCCCTTAAGAAATAATATAGGAAAAATAAAAAATTAAATTTAAAATTTATGGTCTCATAATAAACAGTACTAAATTTACTATACCTGTAAAATAATCAAACGTGCAAGTATATTTTAACGTCGATTTCGCTACAAATTTCCTTTCTTTTCACTGCCCACGAAACATCTGATAATACTTCTGAGAAAACTGTTTATACCAGAAAGTTTTCCATTTAGCCACGGAAAAGTTTTTCGTTCTCTCGAGCCATTTTCCGTATATCGGAAGTCAGTTTGTAGACCTAATAACGGAAAAATAAAAATAAAGCCTTAGAACTTTCTTAGGTTTCACTTTTTTTATTATTTGGAAGCATCCCATGGCAATATTTATGATTAAAAAAGTAGGTAGAGTTAATAGTAAAAACATCTAAAAAATGCTTAGAAATGTTTTGATTTCATCAGTTTAAAAATTAATTTGTATCCATGAGTAATTTTTTTAAATAATGAGGAAAATAAGTAGAAGTTAATACTAGAAGAACGAGATACCTATGGGTATTTTTATAATTTACAAGAAACTTGGTTATGCAGACCTAACTTTTAGTACTAAGTAAGTAAGTAAGTACCTAAGCATTATCGACAAAATTAAGAAAGGGCTTTTACGATGGTTTAGTCATGTGGAGCGAATGAGTGATGAAAGAACGGCTTAAAGAAGTTGAAATGCAAGTGTGCCTGGATGAAGAAGCCGTGAAAGGCCGAGAAAGACATGGCATGACCAAGTACGTCTAGTACTTAAAAGTGGTCATGTGAAAAGTCGGAATAATCGGCGTATGTGCATGAGAAGATGTATGAATGAAGAGAAAGCAAAGGAAGTCTGTCAGGACAGAGTGGTATGGCGTTTTATTCTCTCTGCCTACTCCTACGGTGAAATGGCGTGATGGTTAGTTAGTTAGTCAGTTAGTTATTTTTAGTACTATGTGAAGTATTTTATTGAAAAAAAATGAAATGAGTCAAAATCCTTGCAGACACTGGATTTTGACAATGACGAGCATTAGATCCTTAACAGTTCTGAATCAAATTGTTTGGTATAATTCTATTAATTTCCTGGAAAAGCAGAATATATGAAATTGATATTATTTATTGTAAAATACAGTTATTTTTACGCCGCTTACAACAGAATTTGCATTTTATTTTTATGCCCTCATCCATTTTACTTACGTCTTAAGCTCATCAATATAATTTTGCATGTTTGTATCACAAATTGATTTCCAAAACTAATTTAGACACTCAAGGATTTTCATACAATACAACTTGTAACAAAGCAGGTCCTTTTGTAACATGAGTAACCCTACAGTTCAGAGTTTGTTACAAGATAATGTATTATATCATGTGGTTTCGTTGGATTAAATTAACCAGCTGCGTTGAGCAGGATGTACCTATCCCACATGTACGGGAAAAAGAGCTTAAGGGATTTTTTCGACTCGTATAGTACATACTGTTTTATGTTATGCCAGCTAAACGTTTTAATATGTACATTTTTACCGACTTGCTCGGTGCTTCAAAAAACAATGAATTTAGCTGTTAATTTTTGTCACATATTTATCTTACTCTACATAGGGAGTGGATGTAGTTTGATGATGGTGATGATTTAAATATAAAAATAATGATAGAACCGGTTTTTTTTAAAAAAACATTTTTCTGCTATGGAATATATATACTCGTAAATGGGCGTAAAAATAACTTGTAAATAATTTATCAAAACATGTGGAAGTGTGTCAAATCTATGTAATAAAAAAAAAAAAAAATTAAAATCTCGATTTTTTTATGAACAGCATATTGTGTCGAAATGCTTGTAGACAAAACTGGATTTTATCCATAAAAGGGGTTGCATTTAATTGTAAATTTTACATATCAACAGAGACGATATATTATATGGATGTCGAATGCTTGGAAAAATTGATAATGTTATGATACATCTAATGGCCACTTAGCCCAGCCAATGACAGTTCATAAGCCCTGTAAACGACAAGATATATCCGGATAAAATTTTAGATTTTTTGTTTTTTATATAAAAAAAATATTATTTCAAATAAAAGATAATTTAGTTTTAAATCTTGAGTAAGTAAATTTTTCCTTCCTTATATTTAATAATATAACTAGGTACGTAATATTATGTGAATTATAATCAGAGTACCACGAGTCAAAATATTTCACGAAACAACCCTTAAAAATGTGCGCCGCATATTCCATTATTTGGCAGGAATTTATTTGTAAAAAATTTAAAAGAATTTTTCTGACAGTTATGTTATTTTATGCTGGGATTAGGCAGTGAATCTTTTTTTCGTCTCTGAACTAATTGCTTTTTTTTTAAATGTGAAACAAAAACATCGAGAAAGGACTTTCAAGGTTTGCTGGTCTGTTTCTTATTATTCTGAAATTAAGGACTACAGGAAACGTATTTTCATCAGACAAAATGAACTTGATATGAAAATAATTGAAATATAAGAAAAAACCTTTTTCTTTCAAATGCGATACATTTTTCTATGAATAAAAAAAAATTTCGGTTACGATGACAAATATTGGTTTTTAAAATAGCAAAAACTAATTTAACAATCACAGGATTTTTGTAGCCATGCATGAAGAACAAAAATATAATTCTTACAGTAAATGGAAGTGAAGGTTATTTTTTAATAAAATGCCCTTTCCAAAATTGTAAATATGGAAGGTATCAATAACAATCATTATAATCTCAAAGTTTGTAATACACACTTTTCAGTTTTCCATAATTATGAAATAAAAACGCAATTTAAAAAATCTGCCAATTGGTTTAGGAGTTACTATTACTTTGTCAGGGCTTTGTATAAATCCGAAATTAAAATTAATTAATATGTCGCTTACACAAAAAAATATGTCAAGTGGTTAGCGACACATTCTTTAATTTTAGTTTCATATTTTTGGAAAGATCTGACGAAGAGGTAGTACTCCGAAACCGGTTGACAGTTTTTTTTTTAAATATAATCAGTTGTAAGCAAAGTAGGTATGTTTTATTTCATAATTATTTTCTTTAATCTTTAATCTTTAGAAGGAGTTTTGACCGGACTACGAAAAGCGCACAAAAGTCTAACCGCAACTTTCTTATAACGAGGTTTGGACCTTTTTATGAAAGGTTTTCCCTTTACCCGGACGCCTCGTCCAAGTTTAAGTTTTGATTTTTCTCTTCTTGCTTCTCTTCAGCATCTGCAGTACAGTTCCTAGTTCCACGGTTAAACTTTCCAACTTTCCAGACAGGATTTGGAAGCATAAATAATAAACCATAAACCTGCATAGATTGTGAGAGACGCAACGGTGACTCTTAACATTATTCATAGTAAGCCATACCGGCTCCCGTATTCGTAGACCTAAGACTACAGACTTGTTCAGACTTTTATAGAAGACCACTTTTAGAGTAGGAACTTGTATTGAAGCCACTTCTATAATTCCTCTCAATTATTTTATTTGATACTAATGTAATATTAAATTACTAACCGACTTCTCCAAATACAGGGTCGGTGTCGTTAGTTGGATAATTCTAATAGGTCGAGTATATATTGAAAATGCTTGCAAAAATATAGCTATGTAATTATTAAATTTTTGGTATGCAAAAATATTGTTTTGTAAATTCTACATTTGTGAAATCCAAACTTGGTTCTATTATACTAATTATGTAAATATTCAATTATGTTTACTACTACAATGTGTTATGTATAATACTACAATGCCCTGACTCGACACGGACGATCTAGTGAGTCGGGGCCAGATCATTGGCATGGGTCTCTACTGATTGAGTCGGCATCCCATTATTGTGATTATATTAAATGTGAAATATTATAAATACATAAATAAATACTTAAATCATCCAGAAATTGTAAATTTTGTGAGAATTTTTTTTTTAGGGCATATTTTTTTAAAATATATTACATACTTATATAATTAAAATAATTATTAATGCCATTAGGGGAATTTGGGTATCTCCATGTTTCCATAAAGATCGTGATCGCTTAAAACTGATTCGCATTGTCTTGTCTTGTCTTTAATTTTGCTTTTAATAGCTTTAATTGTTGTTTTACTATGTGAATACCTTATTGGGTAAAAACCCTTCCTGAGGATTTATAATATGTATGTGCTATTAAAACGATTTGAGTTTATTGTGAAAGCTTATTTACTTATTTGATTGAGGCTTATTTCAAATATATAACAATTTTTATTCAGTGGAAACTCAACACTAGCAATCGGTTTTTCAATTGACCTGAACCACGTAATATATTTATCATAAAAAGTAAAGTATCAGTCGCTATCAATTAATGTTCACACATAATCAAGTTAAGATAATATATACTTTTTGCGT
Organism: Micrasema minimum; assembly: GCA_022494985.1. NCBI lineage: Eukaryota > Metazoa > Arthropoda > Insecta > Trichoptera > Brachycentridae > Micrasema > Micrasema minimum. The sequence continues at coordinate 94,445 of JAGVSP010000137.1, read as the reverse complement.
ATTAATTCATAATGCACTCTGAATACAAGTTAGGACTCAGAGGAAATCTGATATGCAGATCTAGTTGCACTTTTATCAAGATCAAAATGGAGGTGTGAAACTTTACAAAGGAACTTTGCAGCAACTTCAAGCAAGACTTGTATAATATTAAAACTTCCATGGTGAGTTCCTACAGTGAAATTTCTTTTTGATTGATTTGACGTTTATATTACATTATAACATTAACTCCTATACAACTTGCGTTATAAATAAACTGTTGAATGCCTAAATAAAAGTTAGAGAATCTAGTTCATAGTATTTAAAAAAAAATAGCATTTGGGCTTTGTGACGTGATTTACAATTAAGTTAAATTATTAGATTAAATCCATCCGCAGAAATATTCCAATAGACGCCACTAAGGCTCCGGTGAACGCCTATGTTCGCGTCTTACTGCAACGGAATTTATGCCAACATTTCGAAATAACAAACGGATAAACTACAGTCCGTATTTATTGCAGCAGCAAGGCTTATAGCGGGGGTATCAAAATATTCTCACATCTCACAACATCTCCGAGATTTCCACTGGCATAAATGTCCGGAGAGAATTCAGTTTAAGTTCTGCTAGACTGTATTTAAATCGGTACATAAGATGACCCCTTTGTATCTATCAGACCTTTGCATTGCAGAGAATAGAAACCCTAGACAGTCAACTCTAAGATCCGCACTTGATTCAGCCAGAGGAAGACTTTGTGAACCTCGGCGAAGTCCAAACACCCAGTTTAGCGATCGTGCTTTTGCAGCGGCAGGCCCATCTGCCTGGAATCGACTGTCTTTACACTTACGCATCATTCAGAGCCCTAGTCAATTTCAAAATAATGAACAAATTATTATTGGAGATACACAAATCAATAACCACTATTCAGATCGTTTTATGTTATCTTGTCAAACATTAACACTGAAGAAACACTGAAAGAAACACTGAAGAAACACTGAAGAAACACTGACGAAACACACTCACAACACTGAAGAAAAAGATAATGAACCGTCACTATAAGTGTAATAAATTGTGTGAAATCTTCAAACTGAAAAACAACGCACGACTTCAAGGCCACAACCTTAAGCTGGAGAAGACCCGGTTTAATCAGAACCCAAGAAAACATTTCCTGAGTAACAGGGTGGTAGATAGCTGGAACGGGCTACCGCAGGAGCTGGTCATTGTGAATAGTGTGAACGGGTTTAAGAATGGATTGGACAAGTTTAAACCTAACTAACTGTCCGATTTAGGCATATCAGCTTTAAGCTGCTCGCCTAATATTAAATAATAATAATAATAATTAAGCTGCCCTCCTGAAAAATTCTCAATTCGATAAATAACACGTATGTTTTCAAGAACATCAAAATATCAGCTATATAAATTTACTAACACAACACACCGAATATAAAAATAAATACCATAATAAATAAATATTCAATATGATGTATTTAAAGTAAAACATTTTAACATCAAAAGGAAGGAACTTTCGTTTTATCGACACTGGATTACTTCAAAAAAGTGCACATAAAAGGCTCAGCTTGCTACTGTAAAAGTCAACCAAACTGGCGATTTATTTGCATGTTCAGTTGTTCAGTCTTCTGATTGTTTCTTTGTTACCTTTGTAAAAGCTCGCCGAAAAGAAAAACTTACCCGTTTGCACTGCAGACCATAAATCTTTGTTTTTCCTGCACCTTTGCACATATTTATGGTCCCTCTGTAAATTGCAGGAAGAACGGGGCACGTTCTACTTTTACGAAGTTCAAGCCTTAACCCTGCAGGTTTAGAACGTTTTTTGAAATTAGGTTAATTAACACCGTCAAACACTAGTTAAAATAACACTAGCGGTAGTTTGACACTAGTGGTAGTGGAATTCATATGCTCTACGTAGGGAGCGGATATGAATTGATGATGATTAACACAAAAAAACTAGTAATGATAGTTATAATTTTTTATGAGCATTTTATGAGATATCACCAAAGATAGAACCCAAATAAGTTATGTATATCAAACAAGCCGCCCTGCCCTTTCTACTCTATGGGTAATCGTATATTATAAATTCAATATAGAGGTAAACAGGCACGCTTACATATTTCCATGAATTTAGGCTGTTTATTGGTAAAGAAATAACACGAACGTGTAAAAGTAATACATCTTAAACCGCAAGAAATATCACAAAAAACAAGAAACTGAAATATTTTACCCCAACCTGTTGATATTAAGCCAGTGGAAGAATAATAATAGAACTAACCTAGTGTAAAAGATACCCCCATCACATTTGAAGGGTTAATTGCTTAAACAAGAGGATCGGAACACTTTTTTCGTTGTTTTCTTTCCTTTTCCCGCGTTTTTCGTTCTGTTTGTGTCGCATAATGGCGGGAGAATGCTTTCTGTAAACTAAAATGGAATTGCTCCGGCACACGCAAGTTTCGAAGGAAAAAGTTGGGTCAAACTCCTGGAATTTCTAGGCTGTCGTGCCGCGCACTCGTAAACATGAAGAATGCTTTAAAAAGTGCTCGAACATAAGTTGTATACATTTTCTAGTGAGCTTTAAACCCACGAGGTGTTTTGTTGTATACACATGGCGTGTAGAAGAGATTGTTTAGTGGGACAATATATTTATGATGGTTCTAAAAGGATGAAAAAATAAATGTGCATCTTTTTGAGCTGGCGAAAGTTTATATTACTTTTACATTTAAAGGATTATTATTTTCTGTAATATATTGATTTTAGACATAGGTACCTATGGATATACTTTTTTGGTATTTTAAAAACTAATGTATGCATAATTTGGACACAAAACTGCGACCAAATTCATTCAATATTTTTACCCGTAAAAATTATTGTAAAAACTTCATCAATATCAAGGTTTTAAATTTTTTTTAAAAAACATAATTAAAAACGCTAATTATTCAAAGAGAGCTGTCAAAATTTTATATATTTCATTTGTATTTTGCAATGAAAAAAAAGGAAAAGGCCAATTTGAAGGAACTTACGTTATCTACATATTTTACAATCTAATACATTAACGGTTTTTTTGGCGATGAACGGTTTGGTTTCCCTCTTACATGTTAAGATTGAGTAAATTGTCTAAATCTTCCTAGGACTAGGACATGATAAGAAAGGAAAAAAGAAGCCTATCTTCTTCTTTTTTTGCCACGTTCGCTCCTATGTGGAGCATGTGGACATCACAAGATCCCTCCAGGAGACCCTGTCACCAGCCAGCTCTCTCGCCTCCTCCCACGTCAGGCCCGCATCCATAAGCTGCGACGAATACAGCCGTAGGATGGTCATCGACGGTCTGCCAGGACGGCGGGATCCTGCAGGCGTAAAGAAGAGGCAGCTTGGGTTCAGGCTCTCCCGAGGCATCCGGAGTACATGCCCAAGCCAGGTCCATCGCCGCATCTTCACGACTCCAGTTATTGGAGGTTGCTGCGTCCGTTCCCTAACTTCTGCGTTGGTTATGAAGTCAAACCACCCTGAAGCCTATCTCATCATTGGTAATTGATATTATTTTCCAACATAGAAAATACTCGCTCAAAACATTAGTGCTAAAAATACAAAACATAAGAATTTTACCTGATAGAAATTATTAGTTATTAGAAATTCCTTCAAGTTCGACAGAAATAATAAATCTTAATGAAAAACAGTAATTATGATGAATCGTTATAATAAATTACTCAAATGTAAACGGATGGTGTAGAAATCAGTAACCTTCATTACATCATAATGTATCATATATCACGGTAAAATCAAATCCCACAGAGAGTAGGAACTGGATTCACGACAAACGTGAATATTCTTAGGATCCCTAAATCGTACAATATCCCGTTACTAAATTACCTCCGGCGTCAGAATTTGGCGAAGATTTGTGTGATCGATATGTCCTAAGAGAATTCCTTTGATAGCCCTATTCCGACACCCTCCCCTGTTTAAATGGAAAGATTAATTTTAATCGAAATATTACAAAAAATGCTATAATTTTTTTAAAATTAAAAGTCGACAGCACATTACTAACTTTTTTGACTTTAACCTTAAAATCACTTATTTGTTCTTGCATTTCAAATACATACCTGCATATTTTGCTAATTATACAACATGAATTTTAATTTTAATTGTAAAGCAAAAATTGTTTATTTTCAATTACAAATAAACCCTTATAATCAAGTTTAAAAAAAAATCTAAACAGCAATTTGATTATTTATGAAATCGGTTGTCCCTTATCCGTTCCCTATGTGGAGCATTTAGATGAATTCCACAAACTCCCTCCAAGCTTTGAAGTCGGCCGCCAACTCCACATCCCGTAGCTCTGACGTTGAATTGTCAGAAGAAAATAATAGACTTTTATTAAAACAAAATTTAATTTACTATCCACATCAACAGCAAGGAAGCTCCCACTAGAGAGGGGAATATCCCAAAACAACTTGGCTTAAGAAAAATCCCTCTTGATTTTTACGATCTCATTAGGAATAGAGCTTGGAACCTCCGCGTCACGAGCCCAGCATCTTATCACTACACTAAAGAGGCTCCCTGTCCTTATGTCCTGTTTTATGTAGGTACCCAATTAGCAAATATATTTTCTTAATTAATGCATATACACCGCGAATAAATATTGTAGAGGTTATCAGAATACGACTTTGGGGTGGGGTAGGTTTTCTCGCATGCTACAACCCCAATCGTGGTGATGGAGTGTTGAAATAATTACCGACTCACTTAACCAGGTATTCGAAGCGATACAAAATTCTATCAATTTAAGATTGGAAAGTATCTAAAGGTTTTTTTGGTAGAGAAACAAAATGCTACTTTATCAATATTAGAGATACATAAATTGAATCCACTGAAATGAGATGGATTTACATGATTTTATTTAAAGGCGTGTAATATACTTTTTCTTCTACATAAACATGTATACTAATATGTTGATGTATATAACACAAATTTTGCCAAAAGATGACAAACAGATAGATTTAGCTTACAATGTGAAACAACGAATTTGTTTTATTACTACTGTGATAAAAAATTAGGTGAAATAGTTTTTAACTTTTAAAATTTAATTTATTCTTCTAATCTATTTCATCACCTTCAAAGTACTCCTCTTTTGATATAAATACATTTATGCCAATGTTTTTATCAATCTCGAAACAATAGGGTTCTCCCTCGATAACACGAATATTCTTAAAAACGTTATAAATAAAAATAAAGTATATTTTTACCCCAACGATATAAAAACACAATGATCAAAAATGTTGTTTTCATTTATAAATTTATGTTTTATAAACACGAAAATACGAATGAATTTTAACGCCGTTATTGGTTAATGACGTTTACCCGTCCACCATGAAAAAGCGTTTCATTACGAAAGTGAGCGCCAAATTTTTGCGAATGAAAAAACCAAGATTTCACTTTTTCCAGGCTAAACATCTTTCAAATGGACTGACTTGTCTAGTCTGATCCAAATGAAATGTTTACAGTATAATCTTCTTCTTATTCTTCTTTCGCCACGTTCGCTCCTATGTTGAGGACTGTGAACATCACTAGATCCCTCCAGGGGACCCTGTCACCAGCCAGCTCTCTCGCGTCCTCCCGCGTCAGGCCCGCATCCATCAGCTCCGCCGAATACATCCGTAGGATGGTCATCGACGGTCTGCCAGGACAGGCGGATCCTGCAGGCGTAAAGAAGAGGCAGCTCGTGTTCAGGCCCGTACAGTATAATCAAGGTCCTCTTTTATCAATCGACGATTCTTGAGCACCAAGTTTTAGATTTCTTGACGTGTTATTCATTAATTGACATTGCTGATCGTCCAGAGCGATTTTTGTCTTCAGCACTTTCTATGCCTTCTTTGAATTGTTTGCACCACTTATGTTTAATTTTTTTGTGACATAGCCTGGCCACCGAAGGCTTTCTGCAACATCTTGAATGTTTCTGCAAAAATTAAATGCAAATTCTTTGTGCTAGGTAGAGAGAAATGAATGCTATTTCACTCTTCCTTGTTATACTTTATTTGTTTCTTCCACTTTCAAACATCTCTTCACTAATGCACGTCGATTATTACATCGTTTTGAATGTATGTATATAAATGTATGTATATATATAATGTATAAAATGTGTATTACATCGTTTTGAATGTATATATATATACATATATATATATATGTATATGAATGTATATAATATTAAGTTGTTTTTTTTACTTTTCTCGACTATTATAACCAGACTTCCATATTAAAAAATTAAACACACATAACAAGCTTAAACGCAAATCTCACAAACCCTTTTTTCAGGCTGTACCTGAGGCCGTCGTTAGAAGTTTCCGTGTTTTAAAAAATGATTTTACAAATTAATTAACAGCCACAAATTGGTCCTATGATGAAGACAAAACACATTTTTTTTAGCTTCATTAGTATCCCTCACCAGTTTAATAAAAAGTTACAATATATCGCATGACAAAATTTTAAAAGCACCAAAAACCGTTTAAAGTAGGAAGTTGTATAATGACATGCTTGAAAGTTATGCGTTCCATGATAATAAAAACATTCACATAAAACGGTGTTTAGCGTTATGTTCGTCATCAAATTCACTTCAATTTAAGGGAAACAAATTCCTTCAACCCTTCACGAGGCGCGGAGAGACGGTGGGGGATGGTGGGAGGGGTGGGAGGGGTGTATCGCGTGCGAGCGGTGCCAACATGAGAAATGGCCGAGTCAAATATAAATACACACAAATGTACGCAAACAAACCCCAAACTTCCACGACTCTACATTTAGTAATGTGATCTCGAGCGCCTTTGGTAATTTTTTGAGGGATTGCTTTTTTAACATTTCTCCCGTAATGACAGGGTTTGTTAATTTCCTGAACATAAAATAGCGAAATTGTCACCCTTTTTGGATTACATTACTCGTTATTTTTGAGGCTCTGATTTAGTTTTTGGAGAAAGAGGGTTGCGGAATTTACTAATTTTCTATAAATAATTAGGATTGGAAGGTAAATGTAGGAAAAATACATAAAGATGTTAATCATTTAAAAATAAAATTCTGTTTTGATAGTTTTTTTGGGTTTTTTTGACTGGACCTTATTATGTTTATAAACGTACATATGTCCGTGAAAATTAAAGTCCTTTAAATGTGTTAGTTCCAGATGGTACAAAAATTACACACTATACGGCGGCCTCCGTAGCGTAATGGCTAAGACGCTGGACTCGCGATACGGAGGTTCCGGGTTCGATTCCCGGTGAGAACTCCAAAAATCAAAAGTGATTTTTCTCAAGCCTGGGTGTTTGTGACGTTGTTCCCCTCTGTAATTGGGCCTCCTGGCCGGTTGAGGTGGTAAAAAAAAAAAAAAAAAATAATACACGTAATAACATGACTAATGACTAACAACGAGCCTACGACTAAATAATAGGTATAAAAAAAGACAATCTGTTTAAAAATTTTGTGCACTTTTTATTGTGTTCTTATTTTTATTATTTTCTGATAAAAACTTTTGTAGAAACAAAGTACAACCAATTAGATTATAGATTTGCATTATGTTATATAACTCGTAAGTTAAACATTTGACCAAAAACGAAAAAAGGGATTTGGTAAAACAGACATTTTGAATTTTTTTAAATTTTCATTTTTTTAAATGCAGAGAACAGGATGAATATAAGAATTAGGTCATTAATATAATTTAGAAATGGTAAAAGAGGTTTAATAATACAAAACACAAAAGGGTGCTTTAATTTCCATTCTCAAAACACTTTCTATTACTATCACAGTAAAGATCTTTAAGTTATGAATTTGAAATCGTGTAGCGGCTACTAGCCCGTCGGTTATGCGTGGTGACTGGCCTAATCTTGGAGGTACTCAAATGTTAAGTTATTCATTTAGTAACAACAAGAAATTCGTAGCGCAGGGTAAAAATTAAAACGAAAATAATCTTATTGTGAAAATAGTTTTTAATGAAATCATTGCGAATTTTACTTTTTGCTGCGGTTTTGTGCGTTTTAATATGTTATGTTTGTGCCTAACAAAAAAAAAGTAATATTTTTCTGATTGTAGTTTTTTTAATAAAAGTATTCCATATGCGATACCTTGGACTGTTGCTGATGTTAAAAATTGATCATCTCTATGGCTGCAAATCATGGCACCTAACCAGGGCCCAAAATAGCAGACCTTTGAGTTTTGAGAAAATGTGTCGGATGCGGTGATTTTACTTTGTAAGGAACACAGAAGTGAGGCAACGTACATAGCAGCCCTTGGTATCTACTGTCATCCGGCGAAGGCGTTTCGACTAACTAGGCCATATACTATGTATATATTGTATATGTATGCCTTCCGAGAGCCTTAACCATGCTTGCCTCTTTTACAAGGCATCAGGTTATCGGCGTCCTGGTGGTTCACTGTTGACATTCGTCGGCAGTTTGCGTCAGAGCTGCGGGATGTGGTCTTAACTCTGGGGTATGCACGAGAACTAGCGGCCGATCACTGGGCCTGGAGGCAATTTTTGGAATCCATATTCTCCACATAGGGAGCGAATATGGTATGATGATCATGAAGACTGCTCGTCTTGCCGTTATGTAACAAGTGATTAGATTCCTTGGTGTACCAATGCAGTGCCCTACGCACCATTGTGTGTAGAAAAGGGAAAGTAGTAGTAGTCTCTTATAAAATAAGATAGTGAAATACCTATACCAACACTCCGTGAAGCTTTTATCAGCCAAGACTAGTTTCAGGTACCCACGTATGTCTCTTTACAAATCTGTCAGGGCGGGTTGTTTTGTCCCGGTAGATAGGGGCGTACTACGGGTCGATCAAGCCAGGAACCTGAGACAATGCGGTCGGCAAAGTTCAGTGCTATTAAGTCTAAGCCGGTCTCATGTTTCCCAGGCTAGACCCTGCCCTTACCCCTAAATAGGGGCAGATGACGCAACCCGAAAATAATTGGGACCATCTGAACTGAATAACTTGATAAGATTCGATTTCCTAGAGAATAGCCAGCCATTTTGTCTGTGTCATCAGTATTAAAATGTATTCTGGTTTTAACTCAGCAACTGGAATTCGAGAATTTTCTTTACAATAGATAAGGTAGATGACTATTTTTGTAACAATGAGTCATATAAGGTGGATTACTATTTTTGTAACTCGAGTATGAGTACGCCTGTTGTGTAGTGGATAGCGCGTGGGGCTACCGTGCATTAAGTCCCGGGTTCGAACCCCAATGAAATCAATAAATCAATCAATTTTTAATTTTTTTGTTTTTATTTTTCATTGGATTGGTTCTGTTTTTTGTATACATTGTGTTTATTTTGTGATCTAAGCGATGTCAGTGCGTATTAGAATAAAATTAATGTGTTTTTTTATTTGTCCCCAAATGAGTTTATTGTAAAAACTCCAAGGGAGCATTGGATTGAAAAAAAGAAAATTCTTTATTTTTTTCTATGTAATGTTATTTTTATAAATAAAAAAAAATTAAAAACATATTTTTATTTTAATGTGGTTATTAAAAGTATTATTTGATAAGTTATAAGTGTAAGATTGATCAACTTGTTTCATGTTGCAAATTATTAAGACTAAATGCACTTGGTGTATAAATGACATATGCACCATTAGGTGCATATATAAGAGATACTAGTAATAGGCTTTGCACTTTACTTATAACAACATAAATAAACGTTAAATAATCATTTTAACTGATTTAAAAATAACTAATACCGGACCAGTCTGAAGGTGAAAGCTCTAACTGCCAAAATAAAAACGTGAAAGTGTACCAATACTTGGAAAATACTAAGTATTTTTATTTAAATTTGATAAGCTAATTTTACGTATTAGCTCAATGTTTGTAGCACTCACTTTGTAGTTTTTCATAATTATGAAATTAAACAACTGTATATTATTATACAAATCCCTGATGAAGGAGTAGTGTCTCCGAAACCGGTTGGAGTGTTAAATAATAAAAAAGTAGTTTAAAACAAAAGTTGTTTAATTTCATATTTTTAAGTCATTCAATCGTGGAATCCCACCAACAGCAAAATTATGTCGACAATTTATTTTAATAATTTTAACTGAGTTGAACAAACGTGTACAAAATATCGTACTTCAAATAGTATTTCATGTATAATCCTTTTTTTACAATTCTCTTTTAAACCAAAATTGCTCAAAACTAATCTGAATTCATTGGGTTCTTTTGCTGATGACCGAAATTTTCCTTAAATTGAATTTCGGTGAAAAAATAAACTCCGATCAATAACGAATCAGTTCCATAGCTGGACGAAAACAGGAGTTAGGAAATTCTTTAAAAAGTCTATTTACTCCGAATACTTTCCTCTGCCATAAACTCCACCGGGGCCAAAGGAATTCTCACCGACAATGGCCGACTGCCCGTTCGATTACGTGTTACTACCTCAAGGGATGTTTTCACATGGAACTATTCTTCCGTGTAGAAGGTTATTTTCACACTATATTATCCGTGTAAACTCTTGATTTTAAATTAATGCTACTTAAAATGTTGGTCCGCGATAATTTTTTTATATCATCAAACTAACTAACTAACCATCACGCCATTTCCCTGTAGGGGTAGGCAGAGAGGAAAGAACGCCATACCACTCTGTCCTGACAGACTTCCTTTGCTTCCTCTACATTCATACATCTTCTCATGCACATACGCCGATTATTCCGACTTTTCACATGACCACTTTCAAGTGCTTGACGTACTTGGTCAAGCCATGTATTTCTCGGCCTTCCGCGGCTTCAACATCCAGGCACACTTGCATTTAAACTTCTTTTAGCCGTTCTTTCATCACTCATTCGCTCCACATGACCAAAACATCGTAAAAGCCCTTTCTTGATTTTGTCGATAATGCTTATCTCAGCCTTGCACTCTGCTCTAATTTCGACATTTGTACACCTATCATACATAGTCTTACTACACATTTACCTGAGAGATCGCATTTTAACTGCATTCAGTCTACTTTCATCCTTCTTTTTCCAACACCACGTTTCACTACCATACATAAGGGTTGGTACCAGAACTCCTTATATAACATGTAACTTTTTATAACATGTAATCAGAAATTGAAATCAATCGATCTGATGTACTCGGTGGAGCTGGGGGATGCGGAATTGACATGGGAAGAGGCGAGAATACAGGCTGGTAACAAGATCAAGAGATAACCACATGTTCCGCATAAAAACAACTATTACTACTACTTTTCCCTTATCCACACCTAATTGTGCATAGGGCACTGCGATGGAACACCAAGTGCAGTGTATCTCGATAATTTTTATTACATGAAGGTAAGATGATCAGTCTTACACTTCTCTGCCAGTCTAAGGTATCACACATGAAATATTAATATTAAACAACATGTCAATAAATGTTCCATGTTGACCCCTTACGGAAATCGAACCTGCGACGTCACGCACAGTAGTCAAAAGCGCTACCACTATCCCACGAGGCTAAAACATGGCTAAAAATAATACATCTACACCTTGGATGCTTTTCGCGTTTTATGTTAAATATTAATTTTATGGTCTTTAATCACATTTTTATGTTACCCGGTAGTGAAAAATTTCACATGGAATTCATTTGTTGAAAAAATTATTTCGTTGTTCTATAAAAAACAATGATTAGTTAGTGAGCTGTATTTACATTCATTACTAATCATACTACCGACGCGACGACAGTATTTTTATTTTTTAAATCAACATGCACATTAAAAATACAAGTACGTGATTGGATACAGCTGTGGATCATTCAATACGAACAAATAATACTAGTGAAAACTTTCTTTAAAGCTCCGCACATCGAGTTTTTCATTAATTTCCAATTTTTCCGCCCCATAAGTAAAGTCACCGGCAAGTTTCCCGGTCGGGAGCGGCCAATTGATTTATAACCGTCCTGTGGAAGACTTTGGGAGAAGTATCGCGTTACGGACTGGGAATTCCACGCTGTTTGTTAGACAACAAACAAAAAACTAGAAAACTTTTCCTGAAATTAAACGGTGACAGTTGAAAAAACAAACACAGATTTGGTGGATCCAATAATCAATAAAGAAAAACTAAAATATTTTTAATTATTTTTTGAAAGTTGAGTTGATTTTCGGATATAAAGCTGTGTCACAGAATTGTCTAATGTATAAGAACTAAGGACATTAAAATGTATGAGGAGATTCGTGATGAAATAAGAAATGAACAAATTGTAAAGTTATTTAGGGTTAAATGTAAAAAATATATGTGTGAAAAATATTAATGTAGGTATCATATTATAGCTAAATAGAAACATTTATAATAGTAGGATAAGAATTGTTAAGAAAAAAAAATATGTAGTTTATTATAATAATATTTGTCTATGTAAAAATTATATAGAACTAAAAAAAAATTAAAAGTATTTAGTCGTTTTTGAAATATTCATCTGATAAATAACGGATGACTGAAAATGCCACAAAAAAATATCTGTAATCTAGAAAAAGAATTTTCATTGTGTATACATAATTATTATCAAATAATTCCAAATAAAATCGTTCCTGTAGATCTAAAGAATCTTTTAAATCTCTTGAATAGAGGACTTGGCCGGATGCTAGATAACCTTGCTTTAAATTCTGACTCAACCAAATACTATGTGATTATCAAGCAGTGAATGCACATTATATTAAATGTGATTTTTCTATAAACGCCTGATTGATATAAAGTAATTTTGTACTTTTGTCTTGTAATCTTCATACAAACAAAAATTAAAGTATCTGAAAAGCCGTTTTACGTATTATATGTATTTAATACAGATTTGGAATTAAAATTTCTTTGTTTATTAAACAAATGAGTGCTTACGAATAATAAACATATTACGTGATGGTCCGTATTTGTTCAAATGTGAATTATTCATTTAAATAAACCCCTAAAACAGTGGCTAAGCATCAAGTTCAGCTTCTTTGTTTCAGCAAGAGTTGAAAGAACTCCATTCCACCAGAACAGCTATATAAATATACTACATATAAACTACAACAGAGTAAAACAGCAAAGTTTGCAGACAACGTGTGTGAGCGGGGCATTAGCTCGCTCGATTTGAAAGGTCGACCAGTGGAATCACTTCAACTGCTAAGTCAGACCCACGCGGGATCAAAATTACGCCATTAATTAAATCTGCTTGCGAGTACGTTAATAATTCCATGACGTGACCGAGTGGAATGATTCCACCCGTAAAAGGAGGTACGTATTACGGAGGTAGCCAGATATAAACCCTTATTATGTTGTATGAATGTACTTGCACTTATGTGCTGCTCTCCGGGACGCTTACAATTTTGCACAAAAATTAATTCATCATCTGTAAATCTCAATAACTTAACATAAGTATAATTACTTTTAAAATCAAAATATACCTTGTGATGAAGAAGATTCTGGTCCTCTATACTGAACCAGAATCCCCGTCATCGCTTCACCAACTAGCTCAGAGGTGGACAAGAAATCTCTATGAAATATTTTATTTTAAAAGAATTTATCAAAACGAATCTAATGAACTAAAGCAAGAGAACACATAGTCAAACATACGGGACGCGGACCTGGGAAGAAATAAAAGAAATAGGAATTTCAATATAACAGTTTAATTATGGATGATGCAATAATTCTAAATACAAAAATCATATAAAACAAAGTGTACAGTCTCACATACAAGCTGTCTAACCTAGAAATTTTTGAAGTTAAATTTATAAGCTACGCATTCCTGCCTTTACATTTTCCACACCTCAACCAATTTACATTAATAACACAATCTAGTCAATCTGAATCTACGTTTGGCCATGAAAACTACCTCACTAGGTTGAGGGGAATTTACAATACTAATTTTTAATAAATCATTTAATTTGCACAAGAGTTAAAATTATGGAAAACATCGACTAGCACACGGCAATCTCGCCCAACTGGTCTAAACACGCGGTGAATGCCCCGAGGCGAATTTGCATACAGGTGGCGTGCTCGACGATCTCGGCAGCTGAAGACAGGATCCGTGGAGATGAAGAATGGACTTCGATGCGGGCAAGGGCGCCCGCATCTGCTGTGATGACTCGATGAATATAGTGCGCTTTCAAGCAGCACGTGGGTACAAAAAATAACCGGGGCAGCTTTATAAGTCGTGAAGTTTGCTAGGATCGCGTGGTTCTCGCCATCAGCGACGATCCAAACCATACGCGTCCAGCGATTTATACTCCGTATCAACGGATAAAATATTAAGAATAATACTAATATTCAAGGGACAAAAATGAAGGGAATTTAGGAAGCCCCTAATGAATGGAAGAAAAACACAGTAATTAGGCAAGTCGTGGGTGTTATGCTAGGAAAGTCTGACGCTGCAAGTGATTAAAACTTACGGTTCCCTTGGACCGGGCTTCTCACGGATACGGCGTCTCCGGCATCCGGGATTCCGCCGTGATTCGACAACTTGTCAACTAGCTGGTGTCAGCGGCCATCTTGCATAGCCAACTGCCCGCCGTCACAAATAAAACTGTCGAGAGGGACAGTGTTGCCACTTTAGGAAGTCGACGTGAACTCCGGGGCAGGTACCTAGTACCTGACTCGGAATTTACAACGTTACAACCTTACTAATTGTAGATATTAGAATTTGAAAGATATTTTTGACTTTGCTCGACTCAAAATCAACAGAAATGTAAAAATATGTAATTTTTTTAAATTTCAATATTTTAAATTTTTTTTATATCCCTACTACAGAGATGAGGTAGATTTCTTTCAAATTCAGGAATATGGATATTCGAGCGTTTACAGGGCTTATGACCTGTCATTGGCTGGGTTAAGTGGCCACTCTATGTAGGTACTACAACATTCCCCATTTCGCTTGAAAGCCCCACCCTTTCCCTAGACTGCTTTAAAGACTATTGAGTCTTTTTTCAGTCCAGCCAACTCTACCGATTTTTTCAACAAGCTAAACCGCGATTTTAAGATTGTAAGTGTGATAAAAATACGGATGAATTTACGATTATGTACGCGAACAAATGCTTTCATTGTACCCCTACCACCGTCTCGGCTTATGTATTATAATTGTCAATTTTTTCAAATTCAGGAATATGGATTTTCGAGCGTTTACAGGGGCTTATGACCTGTCATTGGCTGGTTAAGTGGCCACTTTATGTAGGTACTACAACATTCCCCATTTCGCTTATTAGCGAATATCCACACCAGGTATCATATTTTATTTTGTATAATATGCTACTTATCAAAAATCATCCACCAGCGAGTTGAACGCGCCATCTATGCATTGATATTGAAGTTAAGTACTGTAAACGTTCGAATATCCATATTCCCGAATTTGAAAAAATTCTACCTCATCTCTGTAGGGATACAAAAAAAAAAAATATATATTTACTCCCGTCTTGGGATAAAATCCATATTTGTGGTCAAGTATTTGAACACTACCCAAATGTTCAATATTATTATTTCACCTAAATAAGTTTACTCAGTCAATATTTTTTCATTCTTCTCATTTTATACAAAATTTGCACATAGACTCCGTACGTCCGTACCAATAAATCAGTATCTACATCGTACTTTTAAAACATTGGATAAGGAAATAATTAAGTAAATAATTACCATGCACACGTGCACAGTGCTTTTTAGGCAATTTCTAAACCAAATGGCAAAATGGCGATGAGAAAATATATAATTATTATAATTTTAATTTCGCAAGCAGAGCGATGTGAACTTACAAGTTCTGGTTTAAGGGTGTATAGTGAGCATCCGGTCTTAACCCGACTAGCCTTGGTCACCAGGGTAAAGTCACCTTCGTGTAAAACACTCTTGGAACGGTGAAAGGTCCATCCGTCTCTGACAGTATCACACGCAACCATTGAACCGATCACCGAATTTGCATACACACTTGACCGGTTTTGTTTTTGACAAATTGCTTCACGTTCAAGTGGCGACGTGTTTTGTCAACCAAATTCAAGCTTATGTAAAAATTATCTCAGAAAAAATTACATCATATTGTGAAATAGAGATTTAGACAAACAATGACATTTGTGAATTTGTATGTGTAATGTTTTTATGTAACAAACTAGAATATAATGTGACAGAGAGATAAAATAATAACATATAATTAAGGGTATTATAACTTACTACTAACTAACTAACCATCGTAGGTAGAGAACGCCACACCACTCTGTCCTGACACACTTCCCTTGCTTCTTCCACATTCATACATCTTCTCAGCACGCACGTCGATTATTCCGACTTTTCACATGACCACTTTCAAGTATTTGTTGTACTCGATCATGCCATATCTTTCTCGGCCTTCCTCGACTTTTACAACGTTCGTATCGTAAATCCTTTTAGCCGTTCTTTCATCATTTATTCGCTCCACATGACCGAACCATTGAAAGAGACCTTTATTTTGTTGATAATTTAATATCAGCCCTTGCATTCTGTTCTAATTTCGACATTAGAGCACCATACATAGTTCTTCCACACCTTTCAATCTACTTTCGTCCTTTTTTTCCAGCCCCATTATTACTAAAATGTATTATTATAATGCAAATTCTCCATAGGAAAGCTTCGAATTAGAATTTGCATTTCTGAAAGCAATATCATAGAGTCTAAACAACACCCAAGCACTAAGTACGGAGATCGCGCCTTCGCTGCCGCGGGTTCTGCCGCCTGAAATCGATTTCCTTAATACCTAAACTTTCTTATTCAATCCTAGGTAGGGATTTAGATAAAAATTCATTGTTCACAGAACCTGCTATAATGACTCAAATTTTATCAGAAACCAATCAATAATTTAAATAGTAAGCTTCGAATTAGTTTATTTGCATTTCTGAAAGCAATAGTTAGCTTTCATAGAGTCTGAAACAACACCCCTAGGGTCCACTTCAGCAACCACTAGTAGCGTCGGAGAATTTGCAATTTCTACGATCTACCCTGCAGCAGCCGCCCTAAAACAACAACCTTCGCTAAGTTGCGGAGTATCGCGCCTTCGCTGACCGCGGGTTCTGCCGCCTGAAATCGGTATTCTACTATCATCGTCGATTTCCTTAATACCTAAACTTCCTTATTCAATCCTAGGTAGGGATTTAGAGAAAAATTCATTGTTCATAACCTGCAATACACATGACTCAAATTTAGAAACCAATCAATTGATGAAAAATAGCTTGGAATTGAATTGAATTGAATTATTATTACTGAATCATTATTTTGTTTAATACAAATGCAGGAGTTAATTGACACATTTATCCTGGGTACCGACAAACATAATATCTACATCTTTATGTATCGCAGATGTGACGCGCATATATACGACTGTAATCAGTATATTTTCCAAGAAATTTTACCGATTACCGTCATATACGAGTCACAGCTGCAATAAGTATAGATGTAGATATTTTGTTGATCATCCTATGAGGCAGTTAAGATAAATAACAAAGGACAAGTATTATTATTTTTATAGCGATTTAGCAGTTTAATGACGCCATGTTTCTGTTTCTAATCTGGTGTGGGTAACTACCCAAGTAGTAAAGAAGTTCCCTTGGTTCAGTGTGTTCGGAATTACTTCCCCTTGATTCGGTTCCTGTTTTAGACTTGTGTGCCCAACCTAGTGGAAAAGGGATACACGAACTATCCACACTCACTTCCGAGCCGAGCGTAAGGAACTTTGTTTGTTTGAGACATTTTGCCGAACCAGGCCTTTTACGATGTGGATTTTATAGCCCTATGTGACGACTCCAATTAAATATTTTTTTCAAAAGTATTTTATCTATTTCTTTTTCTATTTAGGTACAGGTAATTATTAAACATTTAAAAATTTTCTTTATCATTAACAATTCCATTTCAGCGACATATTATTTTGTACGTATGTGTAAAGCGTCGCATATTTTTATGTATTAACTTCTATCAGGTTAGTTTGTATACATTTTCATTATATATATTATTTGTTTAAGTGAGTAGAAAGTACGGAGAAAGATAAAAATAA
Source organism: Micrasema minimum (assembly GCA_022494985.1). Lineage (NCBI taxonomy): Eukaryota > Metazoa > Arthropoda > Insecta > Trichoptera > Brachycentridae > Micrasema > Micrasema minimum. The sequence goes on along the minus strand of JAGVSP010000137.1, from coordinate 76,494 downwards.
GAGGAGCTCAGTAGATAAAAATTAATTATAAAATATTCCCACTATATGAAAAAAGAGTATATAAAAAAATTCTTTACTTTATTTCCAACTTCCGGTATCCAAGAACCGGGTTGTAGTCTAGTGGTAGACTCGAGAACACTGGATTAGAATTTCTAGGTTCGAATTTCAAATCCCACTCTATCACGATTCGTTTCCTACTTTCTGCCACCAGCCTCAAAATTGAAATATTTGAGTATGTCCCAAGACTACTTTTACCACTTTCCTTTATCCAGAACCAATGTTGCATAGGGCACTGCATTAGTATACCAAGTGTAGTGATTCTGGATCGTTTTATTACATGAATGTAAGAAATCGGTCAAGGTATCATACATGAAATATTAATATGAAAATCACTAACTAACTAGCTAACCATCACGCCATTTCCCCGTAGAGGTAGGCAGAGAGGATAGAACGCCATCCCACTCTGTCCTGACATACTCCCTTTGCTTCCTCTACATCGATACATCTTCTCATGCACATACGCCGATTATTCCGACTTTTCATATGTCCACTTTCAAGTACTGTAATGCAATAAAGAGATGGAGTGGGTATAGTGGTGATGCAATTAAAGAGAGAAGAGGTGTGTAAGTAAAGAAGTTAGATAGGCAGGGTGCATAGTTATGCAATCCCTGAGGGGTTGCACCACCTATTGCATTTCACCAGTTAGCTCAGCGGTAGATCACAAAAGACACATTTATAGAAGTAAAGAACTAGACCAATATATATTAAGCAATGCAGTTTGAACCAACCAGGATTATGGATACCTTAAATGAAAGAATATTGAGATTTTAAGTACAATATTTATTACCAAAAACGACTCTAAATTACTAAAATACAACAACTTAAAACTAGGGAATTGTGTGTAATGTGGTGTAAGTGTGAACGTGTTCGACGATTACCGTAGTAAGGTTCTTCATCCTGATCCGCCGAAGTCTAGTTTCCATCTCGAAGATCTAGCGTCATCAAGGGGTCATCAAGGGGTCATCAACGGACAGCATTGACACGATCCTCCAGACAGCGTGGGAAACCGCGTGGCATTCCAGCATGTGGGGACTCCAGAAGAAGTTGTCCAAAACTCCCAGCTTTGAGGTTAGGTGGCCTCACGTTGTATCAAGATCCAAGTAAAATTGCCATTCACAATGATCGTCAATCATCGTGGCAAAGTAAAGTATGTTTGATTGATTGATTGAGAAGAATAAAATAGAAGAGGATAAGTAGGGAAAAAGTAGAGGAGAAAGTATGGGAGAAAGTCTAGGAGAAAGTCTAGGAGAAAGTCTAGGAGAAAGCCCTTTGTAAAAAGAGAGAAATTTACAAAGTTAGTTTACCGCCAAAGTCAATGTGAAGTTATAGATTTACAAGATGATTGAAAAATACTCACGGCCATTGCCGGCTCTCCACAATTTCAAGAGATTTACATCATGCGTGCGTTGTCCACTGGCGTTGAACTCGGAAAGAAATTGAACGATCAAACTTACTCGTTCTTCTTGACAAATAAGAGTGACGTCAGAGCGTGACGGGACAAAATTTGGGTTGCCATAATAAAAATAATATTTGATTTAAAAAGATTTTTAAAAAAAGTTAGTGATGTTATCTGGACTTGTAAAAATAACATCACAGTACTTGTCGTACTTGGTCATGCCATGTCGTTCTCGGCCTTCCTCGGCTTCTACATCCAGGCACACTTGCATTTAAACTTCTTTTAGCCGTTCTTTCATCACTCACTCGCTCCACATGACCAAACCATCGTAAAGGCCTTTCTTAATTTTGTCGATAATTATGAAAATCACAATGTGTAAAATAAACATTTCATGTTGACCCCCTACGTGAACCGAACCCGCGACCTCATGCATGGCAGCCAAATGCGTTACCATTATGCTACGAGGGTGTCATTAGAACTCAAATATCTCTTTTTTTTTAAAAAAGAAAATACATACCGGGTGTTTCTTTTAAACTGAGACGATCAAATATCTGGAAAAATAGCCACTCTACGGAAAAAAATGTCCATAATCAAAAATTAATCATACCGCGGGGGAAATACATTAGTGTTAAAATTAGTAGCCCTCACCTCTCCATGTAGGTGGGGCGGGGGGTAACTTTGAAACTAAGATAGGAACACCTATTTTTTATTGCAGAACCGAACAAAATGTTTCAGTCAAATCCTACGTATTTTTTAGCCGTAGAATCCGAATCTGCAATAAAAAAATAGGTGTTCCTATCTTAGTTTCAAAGTTACCCCCCGCCTCACCTACATGGAGGGGTGAGGGCTACTAATTTTAACACTAATGTATTTCTCCCGCGGTATGATTAAATTTAGATTATTGACATTTTTTCCGTAAAGTGACACCCGGTATAAACCATATGTTTTAAATATAATGACGCCAGTACATTCCCTTACGGCAAGTAGGGACGTGTTTATACCAGATAGTGTCTCAGCCGAAGGATGGCCTGTCACAACACAGTATGCACTCTGCAGCTATTCGATTTCAGATTTTGCGGTCGATTTGCCATCACGCCATATCTAATTCCAGCACGCCACCGGAGCACAGTGTGGCATACAAGAGCGGTGCATTTGCCTGATAAACCAACCACTCTACAAACACTAATGCACAAACACTAGGGTGCATCCGTACAAACAAATCAAAGTGCCTACTCATTTGATATTGTGTTATTATTTTAGAATTCTCTTAGCGTATCTTATTTCAAGTAAATTCATTTAAGCTTAGTTACAATTCGTACAGATTTGATGAAAATTATTTAAAAAGCTGAAAAGATTTTTAATTCGTGCGGAATAATATGTAAGTTTACAATAAAATGGCTCGGTGTACCGATGCAGTACCCTATGCATCATTGGGTGCGGATAAGAGTAAATAGTAGTAGTAGTAGTAATCAAATGAGTACCCTCAGTAGTGTGAATATTCGCTAATAAGCGGAATGGGGAATGTTGTAGTACGTAAAGTAGCCACTTAACCCAGCCAATGACAGGTCATGAGCCCTGTAAACGCTCGAACATCCATATTCTTGAATTTGAAAAAAATCTACTTTGTTGGGAAATAAAATGAAATATATACCTACTCCCAGGGTAAATTCAGATTTGTGTACAAGTATTTAAACACCCAAAAATGTTGTATAAAATTCCTGATCTAAATATAAGTAAAATAAATTCTCTGGCGATAACTAGTTATTCATTTAACTCTGTCAGAGTCTGTATTACAAAAATGAAGTAATTGGCTAATAAATACTTAACTTCAATATCAATGCATAGATGGAGCTAGTTACGCGCTGGTGAAAGGTTTTCGATTTGTAACATAAATACAAAATCAAAAATGTTACCTGGTGTGGATATTCGCTAATAAGCGGAATGGGGAATGTTGTAGTACGTAAAGTAGCCACTTAACCCAGCCAATGACAGGTCATAAGCCCTGTAAACGCTCGAATATCCATATTCCTGAATTTAAAAAAATATTAATTTTAGGGATAAAATTAAATAAACTCCGAAGTAGATAACGTATTTTTATTTCAACACTTTTTGCAGAAGAAAACACTCAGTCTATTTTCAATATTCAGATAATAGTTGATCAGAGGGTCAAAAATTACAATGGATACTCGCGTATTGTTTGAAATAAATTCCAATACAAGTTACTACCATATTAAAATCATTACATCCCTTTGTGAAACATTTTCAATCCCCTTTTGCACAGAGTTTCAATATTTTATCATAAATTTTAATCTCTTCGAATAAAAACACACGGAATATCTGTATTGTTTAAATATTTTCATGGAGATTTTAAGTTTTGATAATATTTAATGATGAGCTGCATGAAAATGGTGATGTATCATTGTAATGTTAGTTTTATTCAAATCGTTGAAGCACTAATGTAGACTATGACGATTGTAACGTTTTATTTTCGTCATTTCATATGGGAGCTATTTTTATATTTTTACGGGAAATGTAAGGTTGCATTATTATATTTTGAACCTGTATTAACATTTACATAAGAAACTATGGAAGTTAGTAAGAACAAAGGTGTCAGTACACGCATTTTACAGTATTTTAAATATCACAACTTTTTTATTAAAAGGTATCAAAATTCCTTATGCATATCTAACAAGTAACGGATACTTTGACTGGATGAATAATTAACCAAAAATTTTCCAAAAAGGGAATAAATACCATGTTCTTTATCAAAATGCACAATTGCGTAATTTTTAACCCGTTTTATTTTTATGGGTGGAAATTTCAAATTTCAGCATTTTTGAGTGCCAAAATTCCACATTACATATTACTACATACCCCGAAATTCACGCACAATAACCCCGCGAAGAGATACCAAATCGCGCCGTGCAATCTTCGTAAAACTCAATAGGTACGCATCTAAAATCATCATTTTTCCCACGGCGCTCTCTTATTTAAAGGCATCGACTGATGATTTATGGCCTGATCCTCCCCCACCCTCTATCGGGGAATCTTTTAATTCCCCCAAACGCCTGCCCAACTTTGCTATGTAAATGAGCGGATCCATCCTACTCCTGTTACCGCTTATAGCTTCATGCTACCCTGATACTTTTGGTTACTTTTTGCTGCACTAGGATAACGTATTTCAATAAATAAATATAATTACTTTTTTTTTTAAATAGTCAGATTTTATTTCGTTGGCAAATTTAACTACAATAAGCTCAGATCGTAAACGTCCATTGAAAACATTTTACATCACTGATTTCGGAACAGTTTTAAAAAAATAACCTATTTGTTGTTATTTTTATCTATGACTGTATGCTTCATAAAAAAATATGGTTTATTAGATAACTGTGAATTTACAAACGCTAATATTCCAACTAATGCTTACCCAGAAATCATTTTGTTTTAATGATTAATTAAAATTTTGCTTGAAATACTTAAAATAAACATTGAGAGCTCTCAAAGCGTATTTTTAAACCAAAAACTTTAATTTACTCATAAAATATAATATCTAGACTAAATGAAATTCAAGCGATTTTATTAAAATCAATAAATTAATCAGGAAGTCAAATATACAAAGTCAAAATGTAAAATCCTTGTTAAATGAGAAAACTTCCAGTCATCTAACTTAGTTTCTTACAAAATACCCTTGTTAGGGTTTATACCAAGTTCAGTAACTTGAAACATCACCGCACTTTTGATTTAATCCCAACTCCTTCTTAATAAAAAGAGGCAATGAAGAATGCTGTATTTTCTTAATAAAGGATAAGCTCTTTCCTCAATCACCTCCCGTACAATAAGGCTCTATAGACGGTTCTCTGTTTCATCTTTTATCGGGAAGGTTCTATCGGGAGAACAAAGTCCGCGATCCATTCTGAAGGCTGTAGCAGTAGGATATTTCAATAGAGAGAGGAATTTCAATAATTATTGGGGAGGGAGTATCGGGGGATTAATATATTAATTTGTGCCCACTCTTTGTTCGTGTACAAGTTTAGACCTTTGTCTACTTCACACCGACCATTTCTACTGAAGGCGTTTTATCGAATAAACGCTATAAAATTTAGTTTGGATTATTCACGTTTTGTTTGAAGTAAATAAAATGTGGCAGACAATTTTTCAGTAGATACTCACCAATAACAAAAATTTTAATAATAACATAATATTATCTTTATAACTTATTTTTCCCACACATTGGTGTGTAGGATTTTTATACCTATTTTTTATACGATGACATGATAATAATTATTACGCATTAGTGTAAATCCAATAAAACACGTATGGAATTATTTGTACAAAAAACATTAGAATAAGTCTTCCGGTAAGAAGCATTGTGGCATATTATGTAACATACGTCCTATCACTAAAACACCGTTAACTGTAGGGCTGGTTATACGGGCCTAGTGGTCGATATTTCCGTAATATCAGCCCTTCAGTTTTTAAAAAATATTTTATCCAATAAATCTATCTATCCAATTTTATATTTGACGGCCTTTTAGTGATAAGACGTATGGGAAATACGTCACAATGCTTTTTACGAGAAAAAATATTAATAAATATGTTTTAATAATTTTATTTTGTAAAAGTATTTTGAAATGGCGTGATGGTTGGTTAGTTAGTCATTTAACGTTTTATGATGAAATTAGTGTAAAAAATGTAAGCTACCAAAATTGCACGGGATAATTCAGTGTTTTTTTATAAAATAGTTTTATAAAACCAATTGTTTCCCATATCTAAAAAAATATTTAAAATTTGAAATAAAGTATTCGCATGTACAATTTGAAGTACCTACTTGTTAGTCTGGGAATCAGTTTTAAAGTTAATGTATTCAAAACGAAACCTATTGTTATTTTACGGACTATTAATTCAGAGCATACTCTACCACGTGACTCGCGGCCGCTTTTCCATACAATCGTATTCCTCGATTTTCTCCCTGGAATTTAACATTAGAGCAATGATTTTATCGCACATTTTAGATATCGACCAGATGCGTGGTTGTATCGTCTTAGTTTTTTAAATAATTAATTTATCCCCTTCAACAAATACAGTATCAAAAAAATAAGACAATGCATACACGCATCTGGTCAATATCTAAAATGTGTGAAAAAAATTATTGCTCTATTGTTAAATTCCAGGAATTAAATCGAGGAATACGTTTGTATGGGAAGCGGCCGCCGAGTATACTCTTAACACGCGAAACAAGTACCTTTATCAAAGAATTTTATAAGTACCTACGAATGTGATTAATATCACAAGCAATCAGTATTAATTAGGAATCCATTTGACAAACGCAAGTAGGGTAAACTATAATTACAAAATACAATTAACTCACAAGTTGTAATGGACGTCCGCCATGTTGGGTCTGTGACGTAACGCCTCGTGGAAGGCTACTTCGGCCTCCTTCACTCTTCCCAATCCACTTAGTACGCTTCCTAAGTTCCCGAACGCTGAAACAAACGGAATACAAAATCAAAATGAGTCACAAAGCTTCGCGAAGCGTCGGCGTCTACGTCGGCGTCGTACTAACTCACACTTACAATGTAGATACATGTACAATGTATGCGGGCTGATGTCTGATCTTATTGTAGAAGAGAGGGAAGAAGAAACTTTTAAGGAGGGTCAAATAGGGTAAGTTCGTTTCCAAGGTCAGTTGGGCCAAGGGCGCCTTCAGTATCCACCAAAGTAAGTGCGTTTATAGTTTTATGTTGGGCCAATGCTTCGTACAATAATCACTAGAGAGGACGTTTCCATACAAATTTACTAAAAATATACGCTTCCGAGGGTTAATTTCATAACACCCTTATTATCAAATTCCACCGTCTATAGACTCCAGTGCTTAGGCCAATACACGAAACGTGCGACGTTGATGTCTAGTGATGACGTAGATGCCTATTAATGACGTAGTGGGTGACGTAGTGGGTAACTAGACATCTCAGACACGGTAGTATTTAGTATGGAATGTCTCTTCTCTGAAATTCTTGTTCGAAGGATTAATGCGTTTACATCTAAATAGAAGATACCTATGCACAGTTGTAACATAAAAATTGACTATTTGGATAATCCTTAAATTCAATAGTATGATTTTAATATAATTTAACAAATTTTTCGATGGCTATAATCCTCAATGTCAACACGGTAGTTTTTATATTTTTGCTGAATACCTACTGTAATATATCTGGGTAAATACATGGTACCTATGGAAAATATTAATCAAAACATTTAAAGTTGAATAAAACATAAAATAAATAACGTATAACTATCACATCACGCATAAATCATTTTTTGAGCTTATGTTATATGTTTCGACAAATATTTTTGCGTTAATTCGTAATGTAATAGGTATTTTTAAAAACTTTAGCAGCTTAGTACAAAAATGCTTTTATCAAAGCGTCTCGCTCCTAACAGCAGAGAAAAATCCCGACGTTTCTCAGAGCTGAAATTTTGTAATATCCTAAGTAGGAGCTATTTTAAGATTTTGACGTCAGAACACTTCGAAACAAAAATGTATTTTATTTACTTTAAAGCCTGTGTGTTTGTTTTTTTCAAATGTATAACAGTAAATAATGTGATATTGTATGATATGAGATTTTAATAAATTTTAAGTGTTTTCTACTTGGCGTTTAGTTGGCTTTTAAGAAAAATAAAGTTTTTTGGTAGGGTCTCGTTTACTTGGATGGGTAATGTAGACACATTGAGAAATTTTCAGTCAACGATGAATGAAACAGCAAATGAAATGTGCACTTTTTGTCTCACGGATTTAATTTTTTTTATGTTGGCAAATAAAAAATATGGTAACCTCGATAAAAACAGCAGCAGCAGCGGTTACTCAGCCTTTCTCCGCCGAATCTTAACACAATTTTCCTCACGCACAAATTCTCATCATTCAACTAGGTATTAATGGACAAAAAATCTTAATTCACGCAAGCCGCACCACGCACCGCCATGCCACCGCCCTAATACGCACGTACTTTATAATATTATGTGCATCGTCGTTGTTTAGAAAAAAGGCATTAACTACAAATTTATGTAAAATTTAATTTTGTTTTTTTTATAAAAACATTTAGTATATTATGTGTTTATTTGTGAAAAAAGGTAAGTTTAACAAAATAAACCTAATATAGAAAGAATTTCATTAATAAAATATTTATTTCCTACAAGCCCCGTAGAAGTGTTACGGAGTTAAAAACATTTTCCATGGCGACTTGTACTTGTATTGTACCAAATTGAAATTGTTTGGAATATATCGCATCGCACCTTCAGGATGAAAACTACCTTATTCAATATACCAACTTTTCGAAAATTCTCAGTAGAAGCAAGTAAATATACCGTCTTATTTACTCATATCGATTTCTTCTTATTTTCTATAGAAAATTGTGAAACTTTCTGTGTTAAAAACAAATAAAAAAATATGCATAGTGTCCTTTATTGGTTTTTTTATGATGATATATCACTGCAATTTTTTTTTTAATTTGGTCGTTTTATGTATATTCTGCAAATATATTATATTAATGAAAATAAATTTTAAATATAAATAAGTCACAAATATTTAAAAAAAAAAACAATAACGACATACTTTTTAATAAGTCTTAGGATTTAATCGAAACAAATTATGTAGTAGGCGTTGCATAAGTTTTCTGATATGAATTTTAGGTAAAAAGTTTAAAAATCAAAAATACGTACTATTCCTAACAGGGCCATTCAAAAATATTCCAAATTTCCCTTGTAATAAAATATAATGATCCCTTTCCGAATGTATGCATTACCATTTTCCTTTACAGATCCTGAGTAAACTTTCCGGGGGGTCCAACAAAGGACACGCGATAAAATCTCCCGGTGGAAAGCCAGCGGATTTGGCAAACTCCCATTCGAACTCCTCGCGATAATGAGAGAAGGCGCAGGGGTTGGGGGGGGGGATCCAAGGGCGGGATAGTGAGGGCAGGATGACTTAACATCTCAAAAGATACCCTTCAGGATATATCTTCCACTTTTCTGAATTTCTGGGGGCCGAACCATAATGTTTCAAGTACCAATTTGGTCTAGAAAAAACGTAAGACTGCATGAACCATTTATTATTAACGTATTAAAATAATAAAATTTAATAAATAAAGGTAATTGTAACATGTGCAAAAAGTGTTTAACCCTCGCCTTGCGGTGGTGTAATCCGCGTTGCAAAATCTCACAAAATAATTAATATCGCCGCAAACAATCAAAATGTAACACTGGCATTTTTGCTAATCTTCAATCAAACCTTTTCAGACCAGAAAAAACATATTTGATAGATTGAAAGAATGAGGAAATCCACTGCTACCCGGAATTGAATTTTTAAAATGCTTTCGTGTAGACGCGAATATTTAAAAAAATTTCCGTGGGGATGAAATATCCCAAAAACGCACGCAAAAATTAATAAAAAAGGTTGAAAATAGCATTCATTTCAAAATCTTAAACAATGACGTCACTCCTTGTATCTAAGTGTAGTGTTTCCGGTTTCCGTTTTTAAACCCCCAAGGCCGCGTTCCATGGCATTTTAATATGGAATACAACCTATATACAAAGCTTCTATTGCAAAAAAGATGGCCGCCATTCGTTCTCCCTAGAACAGCTGTTAACAGTATATGACAGTTGAGTCGACGGTATATTTTATCTGTGTTTCCCGCGTCAGTTTGCATAGATTTTTGACAGTTTTGTTACTGGCTGAAGAAATACCATGGCCTTAAACAACCCGTTTTACGACGTAATTGTAACATGTGCGCAAGTGTTTAACCCTCGCCTTGCGGTGGTGTAATCCGCGTTGCAAAATCTCACAAAATAATTAATATCGCCGCAAAAAATCAAAATTTTTTGCTAATCTTCAATCAAACCTTTTCAGACCAGAAAAACATATTTGATAGATTGAAAGAATTGTAGGTTCACTTAAAACATATTTTTTACCTGCGAGATTCAGAAATTTCATACGAACATCGTGTGCACATACGAACATTTTGCAGTAAACAGAGGATTTTATGATTTTTTTTTATGCGTTTTTCAGCTTTAAAAAAAACGTAAATGAGTTATTATGACAGACAGAGATACTAAAAACTAGAAACTGATTTAAAAATAAAAAAAAAAAAAAAATTCAATTGTAAAAGTCATGAATCAACATTTTGTATGAGTAAACCGAGGTTACATAACCGTATGCCGTGGATGGATTCAAACACCGTGCTTTAAGGGTTAAAAACGGACAGTCTAAGAGATAATGAAAGCTTAAAACCTTTCTCTATACCGTGTCTAGACTATTGAGTCCCTATCACTATAAATTTAGGCCAGCTCCTCGAGCAGGTTGGAGTAGATGTTTTTATGACAATCTCATAATCGAGACAATGATAGGAACTGAAAGCATAAAACATGCCTCTTTTTTGTTTTTTGTTTCAGTTATAACTGAATATATTAAATTTCAGTAGACTTGTGCTTGGCTGAAGAAAAAAAAAACTTTTGAAGTCAAAATTTGTTTTTGTAATTTAAAAATGTTATTAACACGCATATAAAATAAAAAGGCATAGACACTTACTACATGCAACCATCACTACTTTCCTTTACATAGGCCACATACCAAGTGAGGTGAATCCTTTTTATTTGTTACATAAAGGCAAGATTATCATTATCACACTTCAGCACCAGTTCAGGATAACACATTCTTTCCCTTATTTGCACCTAATGGAGGATAAGGCACTGCATTGGACCACCAAGTGCAGTATATCTCGATCATTTAATAAACATGAAGGTAAGACGATCAATCTTAAGCTTCAGTGCCAGTCCAAGGTATCACACGTGTCGAATTTATATGATAACCACTTGTAAATATACTCGTATTAACCACTTATACCCCTAGACGAACAACAACCACATAATATGTACCTAACATTTTTTTATTGACCCTTATAACATTATTACTCGGCACCTCTCATCTCCCGCACTTTTTTTGATGTTCCTTCATCACGTCATGTCATATATGACCACCCCATGAGCCGGTGTAACGACAATGTGGCGAGAGAAATGATATTGTATACTTTTGATGGTGCCAACAAATCATAGCGTAAAGGATATAATATGTATTTTTTGGCTGAGTAGATATAATAAATAATTTTAGAGACTCTTATGCTAAGACCCCTTTTTTCGCGCATTATGTTTCTTTTGATATTCAGTAAAACCGCATAACTTATATTATTATAAAAATGTTGTAATTGTTGACTTAATATATAAAATAATATGTGTTTTACGTATTTATAAATAATATTGTGTTTCTGAAATGAGCCCATACGTTGAAATTTTTACAAAAAAAAAAAATGTTTTTTTTTGCTCAAGTTTTTTTATGAGAGCGTTAATTAATATAACAATACAAATTTGATTGAGCGGGGTGGAATTTTTTTGACTGGAACCCTAAATATTTATTTTTTATTTCTATAAGAATTCGCCGCAAATAAGTTTTAGGATGCCATTATTTGGGAGATTGGATTTTGTGGATTTGGAATAATTATTAAGAAAACTTTGAAGATTTTCGTTTCTTCGTCGTAGCGAGGAAACTTCGCTAATGGCTTCTGCTTTCGAAGGCATCAAGGAACACCAAAATATCTGAAAGGTTCTACAGTACACGAAACCATAACAATTAATTAATAAAATGGTCTATTAATTTTACAATTAATTTCCCTGGAGAGACAAAGGCAGTTGTTTTGGATGATGCTTAGGAATTTGGGATGAATTTAATAGGAAAAGTTATTTAAAGGCCGATAATCTATCACTATCCCTCTCCTGCGTTGTGGTTAATTGTGCTGTAAATCGAATCACTAAAGCGCTAATAAAGGATAAAACTATCCTTAAACTTAATCTTGTCTTCGAAACAACAAAGGATACACTGCGTTATTAATAAATTCCCTACAAATCACTTTTCAAACAATTAATTTGGTAAACAAATCATTCTCTGAATACCTCCTGAAAGTTATAATTACAGACATTTCCTAAAACGAGCCAAGAAGTTCTTTATTAATTTCACTGAGTCAAGTGCTACTTATTATTATTTGTGAAAAACTTTGCGTTATTTTTTAATTATTTATTTAAAAGGGGAACTATTAATAAAATAAGTAAAATTAGTTATAATAGTTAAAAGTTAAATATGTAGTAAAACTTCGTATTACTATTAGCAGTAAAAGTAGATAAAAAATAACTAGTAAAAACATTTATTATCAGAAAACGTTTAATTGAAGATTTTTTTAAGTGAATGGCCTCATTATACTTTTAACTTGTACTGAAATCTGAAATCAATATCGATATTTTGCTCTTTAGGTAAATTTTCTTACGTTTCATCAAAGTACGTTGTTAGATTTAAGTAATAAGTTTGAGAGGGGAATTCTCGCATAACTAATAAATGTTTATATTTTTTCATTGTTTTTTCTTAGGACGTTTTTCTGTAAGTCGAATGAAATAGTTCGTCTAGATGACGTCAGTCTAGAGTTATGTAAAGAACTTTTCGTCTACGTTGAAGTGAGATCTTTCGCAAATAATTTGATCTCGCACTGTGCTCTTCTAGCGACTTAGTGCATATCTAGGACAATTTCTAGCTAGTTAGGGTACGGAGAAAGCTGAAAGCAAGTAAGCTTTCTAGTATGGGTATGAAGAAAGCTAGACAGCTAGTAGGTAGGTATATACACTAAGCCAGATAACTAGTACTATACGGGGTGGATCTTCTTTGGTTTATTTTGTAATAATTTATATTTAATTTATTCATTATAAATGCCTGAAAGGCTTGTTGTTAAAATACAAAACAGAATGCAACATAATGCACTAATAATTAATCATTAAAATATCGTCTTAACCTCATTTCAAAATAACGTAGCCAGTGCAATGCTAGAGTTGAAAAGATCAACTCTAGTAGTAGTACACCAGTGCAGAGTATTTTGATATATTTTTTTTATATGAGGGGAAGATGATCAGTCTACGCTTCAGTGCCAAGATATCATAAATAAAATACTTATCTGAAAAACCACATTTTCAATGTCAGCGTGCACGAGGCCGACAAAAACAAAATAATTTCGCTTAAAACTACCAGAATCACTTCTGTGCAAGAAGATAATATTTTATAACTTTTAGAATAATCCGTCAGCAGCGTACGTCAAAAATACAAGACTTGGAACTGAAATATCTTACCTAGGAGCCAATTTATGGACTCCATATGCTGTACACAGGAAGTAGATATAAAATAACTGTTGTGGGTACTCAAAACAACATAAATACACATTTGTAATACTGCTAACGTCTCCCATCAAACATAAGTACAATTTTTCATCTCTAATCTGAAATCGTTCGAGTGTAAAATAACGTTCTGTAACTAGAATCACCACTCGCACTATAAAATTTGTTTGTCTAATGCAATAAAATCCAGACAAAACTGAAATCATAATTTATTATCTTTTCAAACAGAATAACAATGAAGGTTTTTCTAGTACGTTTACAGCTGATTTACATTTTTTTCTCATATACAAGCTTTTTTACCACTTTTTTTTTCAACATTAGTGAAAAGGTCAACCTGTATAGTTACAAAAGGCAGACAGCCAGCTCCACAACTTGCAAACTACTTCACACAGTATTTAACTTGGCGGATCTTCAAGATTAAATTAAATGATTAAATGTTGAATGACACGAAAGAGATTATGATGAGAAAAGTTTATTTTTTAAATTAAATTCGCTTGAACACTTGAGAGGGCACGGAAAAGGTTAAGTTTAAAAAAATATATATTTAATGAGTTAATTTACGGCTTACAAAATCGTATTATTAAAACGACGTGCGATCTTGATAATTCAAAACAATATTTTTTGTAAAAAAAAAAATTTCGGCTTAGTGCTTATTTTAACCAGGTAAGTTTCTCATTTTTATGTTTGAAGTAAAGCCTCATTAAAAAAATGTAAATAATCAAAATATAAACAATGGCATTTTCGCTAATCTTCAATCAAACCTTTTTACACGGGAAAATATTTTTTTTTTGACCTGCATGATTTTTTGCATTTTGCAGTAAACAGAGGCCTTAATTAATTTGTAAATGCGTTTTTTCAGCTTTAAATATTTTTTTTTGTTTTATATTGTTTTGATTCGATGTTATTAATTTATAAAAAACTTTTAAATTAAATTTTGTAAACTAGCTTATTGAATGTATGAACATGTGTATTCGGTTTATTTAAATATTTTTTTAAATACTTCTAAGATTATCAGTATTCAAACATGCGAGTAAATATACTCTACAAGATTTATTTACCCTAAATCAACGCATAAGTCACTTTAAGTTAAATATGTTTACACACCTATCGTAATGTGTTTGAAAAGGTATTTTACAAATATTAACTTTGAAACTACCCCTAAATTTCATGATTAATCTTTTACATGTGTACATAAATATATCCCTTACGAAGAATATACAGAATATTCACACATTTCTTCCCTTACACCACCCCTCCTGAAGTTTCAAATAATATTATCTCCTTTACCAAAGAACCTTTCCTTGGCAAGATATTATTTATTTATAGATCTAGGACAGCATCGTAAAGCTTTCCGAGACCTTGATTCTGTTAGAGAATATGGTTAGAGGCTTTACAAATTCGCAAGGCTTCAATCGAGTTAAATGTTAAGGTTATATTTGAAAAGTACAGGTAAAGTACAGTTACTCCGAAAATAGGGAAGTAATATTTTACTTAAATTGAGCAATTACTGTGAAGTCTGTAAGAATAACGTTAAAAAATGTATCTGTTTCTACAATTATTCAAATTTATTCATCAATTATTGCAAAAAAAGTTCTGTGAGTCTGTTATCAATGTAAAACTATATTGTATTAATATAATTTTCGCATCTTTGAAGAGCATAAAGGGAAAATTTGTATTTTACTCGGTTTTCATGTGTGAAAATACTTTTTAATTATTGTGATAGTATTATATTCAAACATCAAAATTACCACCAGAATATTTTACTCTTATATGATTATTTTGCTTATTTTGTGTTACCGCTCATTACCTTCCTCTTACAAATATTATATTAGATAGAAGTTATGGAAAGTGGTTTCAATATTTAACTTGCAAGATGCTTTGATGTGGTGATTATTTTACTCATTAACAAGGATCAATACATAAATATATATTAAATACATTTCAGAAGTGTGTTCCCTTTCTATTTTATAAACATATCATTTGGACCATGTTGGTCCGTTGAAGGACTTAAGGGTGCACCTGAGGCCACCATAGAAATTTCGGTATTTTAAAAATGATATTCCGGATTTTTAAAAAGCACAGCCACATGTAAAAAAAAATTCATAAATTTATTAAGTTATTAGTTTTCTAGAGAATAGTACAATTCTATAAAAAATAAATAACGTTACCCCCCTTATTTTAAAAATGACAAAATAACACTATTCATAGTAAAGTATAGCAAAAAATCCAAGTCATCCTTAGCCACTTATTTTCTTACGTCCATCTTATTAATAAACGTCCATATGCTGCAAAGTTTAAGTAATATGTAAGAGCATTGAATAATTTACAGTTAAAAAAAACGGACACATGCACCTTCTCCGAAAAATGTTGAACTTTTGAAGTTTGCATTCTAAAAATTTATTTAGATTTGTGACTACTTTTTCTTCAGTTTTTAATAAATAATAAGTTCAATGGAATACCATGGAAGATAATTTTATGCCTACTTAATAATGTACTAAATAATCAAGCATAGTGGTAGCGCATTTGGCTACCGTGCCTGAGGTCGCGGATTCGATTCCCGTAGGGGGTTAACGTGAAATATTTATTCACATGAGATTTTCATATTAAAATTTCATGTGTGATACTTTGGACTGGTACTGAAGCGTAATACTGATCATCTTGTCTTCATGTAATAAAATGATCAAGATACACTGCACTTGGTGTACCAATGCAGTACCCTATGCACCATTGGGTGCGAATAAGGGAAAGTAGTGGTAGTAGTAGTAGTAAATGATCAAGATTTGCTGCACTTCTGTAACAATGCAGTGCCCTATGCACCATTGGGCGCGGATAAGGGAGAGTAGTAGTAGTAGTAGTAGTAGTAATAATGTCTTTGTGTAAATGTATGTTATAACATAATCGTACCGTATAAAAGTACCTTAAAAGAAAAATTTACTATGCAGCGCTAAACCTCTGCGTAGAATTCTATTAAATCCGTTTAAAGTAGGGTAAATATGAATATTCTTCAGTCGATTTGAAAGCATTTAAAATGGATTTTCCTCATTAAAAATGCATATTTCCCTGGGCACATATTCTGAGCGGAATGGGGTAGAAAAGGGGGAAATAACCATTCCGGTTATTCCTCTTCCGTAAAACATTCACAAAGACAATTCTATTCAAAGACAACTTAAATATCTGTCAGCGCTGAATCTGAGAAGTTGGTGATAAATTATGTATGCGAATAACTTCTGCTTAAACAGGGGTAAAGCAAATATGGAACAGATGAGAAATATAATGTACATTGTATACAATACAGGAGGATTGAAAAATGTATTTCGAGTATTGGACTTTTACGTTCTGTCAGAAGTTTTACTTGATAAAAGTATTTTTTATCCACCTATGGAATTGATGTTTCAAATAAGATTGAAGGGTACCATTTTTAACTACATCACATATCTACAATCTCATATAGTGACTTTTAAAAATATACTTTATCATTATTCAACAATAAATAATAAGAATCGCAAACAGAACTAAAATATCGCATAATTTTAATATTAAATATATAAAAATGCGCTTAAAAAACATAAGTTTTTAGTTTGATACAAAAAGTTAGATTTAGTTTCACACAAATTACTTTTTTGTAGATATTTGAAGATAATAATAATATTTATTGCTGCTAGAGTTGGATGCAGTAAACATCTATTTGTATATTATTATATTTGAAGTAATTACTTAAAATTAAAACATACATGCATCCTGTTAATACGTAGAAACCTTCTACATAAATATTCATTTTGGCAAATGTATTCATATTCTGTATACAGGGACTAATGAATGTGACGAATCCTGTTTTATATCGTTAAAAGTCTGAATTGATTTTACATAAGGAATTTATTTAGCATTTTAGGAAATAAAGGTAAACAAACGTAATTTATCAAATCTTTTGAAGATTTACATAAACCTTAACGTAGGTAGATATAGAAATGGTAGATAGAAACATGAAATTACAAGTTACATTTTTTTATTCATTACTTAGAATATTTGCTTAGGTTTAGTTTTTTAATTTAATGTAATTAATAAATTAAAAATATAAATATGTTTAAGTATCTATGTTACCCACTGTTAAAAATATTACTGTAGGTATTTTGTTTGGATTTTTAGTGTTCAAATTTAAAGTTTATGAATGACATGAAAAATGTAAAAATGACAGTTATTTTATAGAGGTTTTACATAAAAGATTATCTTGTTATGTGATTACGTATGAACGCAGAAAAATTGTAATAACTATAAGCCTAATTGTATTTACATACATTTCAATTAAATTCACTTTCCCCTTTCAAATATTGACGTTTTCAACAGTTTTGTTGGATATAAAATTGATATAAGCACCTACCTGTACTCGAGTACCTACCTACACTGCATTTTTCTTGTACATAGGTATCCATTCAGTTACTCAAAAGGTCTACCAATATTAATATTAAATTGAAAGGCTCGTTATTGACAAAGAAATTTCTAACTAGCATCCGCCCCAGGAAGTAAATCTTAACAATGAAATCACTATTTACTGAAAATATTTTCAGATTATTAAACAATGACTCGCTAACAATGACAGTGACAATCATTAAAATTTTGGGCAAACAATTAAAACGAATGCCCCGGGTAATGACTGAATTTCCTGAATTAAAAAAAACGAAGCATTATTTGCACAACAAAATAATTGAGTTGACCGTTGGGTGCAGACAATTTTTGTCCGCCATTTTGTGGAGTCTCGCCATTTTCTATTGTTCCCTCTTTAAGGTATTAAACCATTGAGAGAGTGGAGGCGTTAAAAACAAAACGTCTGTTGGTATTAATTTTTACCTTTCAGAGGCGTACGTGGAATATGCTGATTAAAATTATTAATCGCTTAAATAACTGAAAACCTGTATTTTGTTATAGGTACAAAATATAAAAACAAATCGGACTGTACTTTATTAATAAAGTCATGGACTCGGGTTAGCCTCCTTGAGATAAATTCAGTTTTTTTTAAATGCATTTTTTTGGCAATAATGACTTGTTTAAGCATCTTTAAGGAAGACGTTTTATCAAATAAATTTTTTAATATTATTTTATATTTTATCAAACTACTTATTTCAATGTCAAAACAAAAGCCTATTTTGTGTTAATATGGAAATGCTTATTTAAAAAAGGTAGTACGTACGTTACATGTTCTTTTCTTATTAAGTTAGTTACTTTGCCACTAGATGGTGAAAAGACTTCAAACATGCAAAGATTTCAAGTTGTTCTTACAAGCAGTTACAGTAAATGAAATCTAAGTTTTGAAAATGACAAGTCTGGTGTCATTATTCCACAACAGAAGACTTAATTTACCCAAAGAAAGGCCTTTACACAAAGTTTAGGAAGAAATTATTCTTACTTCACTACTTTGTATAATGGCGTGAGTTATAATAATATATTTTGATTGTGTACTTCATAACAATATATAAAAATAATAAGCTATCATAAAAAACATATAATCTAAGCACTTTTGTGGTGGGGCATATTCGTATTTTTCTAATAATGTTAAATAAAATCTCCTCATCCAAGCTACGTCTAGTAATGAATTAATGTTCTGAATGCTTACTTTCATATTTTACTCAAAATTTACCTGACAGCAAAAATACAATAATATTTACTATTTAGGTTCTGATATACTCTTAAAATACTACATTTTGAGGTTCTAGAACAAGATAATATTGCGTTTTCAAAGGAAAATTTACAAATTAAACGTAAATTTTTATTTATTTGATGAATTATGTTGTACAAAAACGCACGTAACAGTTTTCATTTTTAATGTTGAGACCTTCAAACAAGAATTTCAGAGAAGTGAAATTCTAACTTGAAAAATGCTACAGTGTCTGAGGTGTCTAGTTACCCACTACGTCATCACTAGACATCTACGTCACACGTTTCGTGTATTGGCCCAAGTGCTGGAGTCTTTAGACGGTGGAATTTGATAGTAAGTGGTGTTATGAAATTAACCCTAGGTAGCGTATATTTTTGAACATTTGTATGGAAACGCCCCTTCTAGTGAATTCTTGTTCGAAGGTTGAGATTCATAAAAATGCCGAATAAACCTGGATGGCAATAGTTTTACGTGTTTGATGGATCAATTTATTCAAACTGTTTATCAGCAGAGTAAGTTTAGGTAGGTATTTAAGTCAATATTAAAAATGTCCTTTGAAGTAACTCTATAAAGTAGGTTAATGTTTCTTTTCCCGCCCTTTTCGTGTTGTTCCGCTTTGGTCCTTATCAATAGTGGAAGGTTGAATTGCAAAATGGAACCCAATTGATGGACCCAGTCATAGGGTGGAATAAGGGTTGCGGGTCAAACTAAACCTTTAATGAAATTCACAAGCACTAATGAAACAACAATAAAGCATTGATGAT
The DNA here is from genome assembly GCA_022494985.1 of Micrasema minimum. Taxonomy (NCBI): domain Eukaryota; kingdom Metazoa; phylum Arthropoda; class Insecta; order Trichoptera; family Brachycentridae; genus Micrasema; species Micrasema minimum. Next base: position 56,372 of record JAGVSP010000137.1, on the reverse strand, counting down.
GTCATTCGGAATTTGGCTACCCCATGATAAATCGACTGTTCAGTTAAAAAGCCTGTAAGCCTTTTAATTGATTTTGTAATTCCATCCACATATACCAATTAAATACGAATGAAACTCTGTGGGTACCAAAGATAGTAGTTTTCTTGTTTATGGACATTTCAAAACCAGAAATTAATTTACTATAATATTGTAAATGGAACTGAATACATTTTCTTTGTTTACATGCAAAGTTATATGAATATCAAAATAAATTATATAGGTGTTATTTCTAACCATATAAGCGAAATCGTAGGTACATATTTTTTTTTGTAAATACGATTAGATAGACTTATAGACAAATTAATTTTTAATCTATAACTTTATATGATGGAATGATGAAGGGACAGCTGGGGAAGTTGACATTCCGAGAGGCAGCATGGAAAATAAACTTATACAGACTTCTTAGTCTATTCTGGAATTCAGTTTAAACTCGGTTAAAACAACATGTCGACTCTTCAACGCCTGGATGGATGCGAATCCTGGCAACTCACAAAAGCTCAGAATGCTCACTTAATGAGTTTTGAGAACAAGTGTCTTAGAATGACACTAGGGCATTAGGTGGTTTGCCTTCATAACCAACGCTGGAGTTCGGGAACGGAACGCAGCAACCTCCAATAACTGGAATCGCGAAGATGCGGCGGTGCTGCCTCTTCTTTAAGCCTACAGGATCCCGCCGTCCTGGCAGACCATCGATGACCATCTTACGGATGTACTCGGCGGAGCTGATGAACGCGGGCCTGACGTGGGAGGGTCTCCTGGAGGGATCTAGTTATGTCCACATGCACCATATAGGAGCGAACGTGGTGAAAAAAGGAGAAGAAGAACTTTATATCCAGCGTTATTTTTCAAATTATGAATATTTTTCTATAAATTGTAGCATTGCGAGATTTGTTAATTTTTTTACCACAGTCGTGCATTACGAGTCGTTTATATCAAGCGCTGTTGCATAATTTATCCGGAGCAGTTCCTATATAAAACACAGGTACAAAATACATAATACAGAACACTGCGCTAGTTCTTCCTCCTGACTTAAATTATCTCGTTCCTCACACCTAGCTGAGAAGTTTAATTTGAAAGTTAGTCGTGTACATGGAGTGAGCGTGACTTTGACGTATTGGCTAAATGCTGTATGCCAGTACTAAGCCGAATGGAAATCGTGTCAAACGAAAATTATGTCAACGCGAATCGAGCTTTTATTAAGACCAAAACGGCTTTCAGTTCCAAAACCTGCTAAGTGCTTTTGAAAACATTTTGCCCTAAAAGGAAAGCGTGTGTATCGATATGTTTATTATGTTTATCGTAGCTTAGCTGGAAAACTGCTTATTATAAGATTGTTTTATTTGTATGAAATAGCTGTAATAATAAGCTTTTAAAGATTAACAAATAACGATGGAGGATGTTCGCTTTGTCATTGTCGATGGAGGATGTTTGCCTTGTGGCATGAGGTCGTGGGTTCGATACCCAATGAGGTCAATATGAAATATTTATTTATACCATGTAACGGTGTAATAAAATTCGATGTACAATCAGGAAATTCAAGAATCTAAATCATATTTGGAGTCAATTTACTTTTTTTTATTTGACCCATAGTTTTAGAGAAAATTGATTTGTAACAAATTGTTATCAAACATGACTTTAAAACATACATTTATTCAAATCAATACTATTCATAAAGAAAACAAAATTAAAAATGTAGACAAACTCAAACTAGTCATATATGTATGTACGTAGATTTTCACGGTTGTTGTTGATTCTATTTGATTTGTTTTTTGGGATTATTTTTTCTTATTTATTTATTTCTTAATTTTTTTAAATTACATTTCACAAATTTGATAATCACAATAATGGATGGCGACTCAATCAGTCGAGACCCATGCCAATGATCTGGCCCCGACTCACTAGATAGTCCGTGTCGAGTCAGACCATTGTAGTATTATACATAACACATTGTAGTACTAAACATAATTTGAATAAATACATAATTAGAATAATAGAAACAAAGTTTGGATTTCACAAATTTAGAATTTAATTTGGGATACTTGGGATTTATTGATGATCGAAACCGAAAACCTATGTGGTGGGATGTCCACCAGCGTCTTACCCATTGCTTTTGGAGGCCGCCAAATATGATGAATAAAGCGTAAAAGCGCAGACTCGTATGTATTTCGCTCGGTCGACATTACAGGTCTCTGTGTCGGTAACATTAGGTTGCCACCGACTACCAACATATGGTCACCCTGCTACCTGGATAACGGGTGATCCATAAATTTTATTCTTAAAAGCTCAATCTCGATCTCAAAACTCTCCGTTTTGCTTGGAAAAAATTGAGGGTTGGAATAATGAACGTTTTAAGGCAGTTAAACAGAGCCAAGGTAATGCTTTTATTTGTGTGAATTGCAAAAGTTACCTTTCCCCATTTCGTGGAAGTTATTACGATCATTTCTATTTTATTTCCTTCTAATAGTTATTTTGTACGTATATTTTGTACGTTAATATTTCAAAAAACTAATATGTATGAATATAAGCAATGCTAATTAATACAAAATTATTAGAAACAAAATTGGCAGTACACAACGGAGTTCTGGTACCAACCCTCATGTTTTTTTTATTTTTTATTTTTAAATAAATTTTTCAAAATTTATTTTTTAATAATTTCAATACCCGCTAAACTGCTAAACAGTTTTTAGCAGGAATTTGCTCTCTATTACATTAATATTTCTTAAACACTTTTTTAGTCTTCTTTTTTTTTCTTCATCTAGTATTTTTTCTTCAGGAAGTCTGTTTAAGATACGTGGGATTATGCATGCCCTAGCCCTATGGTAGTGAAGCGTGGTGTTGCAAAACGAAAGATGAAAGTAGACTAAATGCTGTTAAAATGCGATCTCTCAGGCGAATGTGTGGTAAGACTATGTATGATAGGTGTTCAAATGTCGAAATTAGAGCAAAGTGCAAGGCTGAGATAAGCATTATCGACAAAATAAAGAAAGGGTTTTGCGATGGTTTGGTCATGTGGAGCGAATAAGTGATGAAATAACGGCTAAAAAAAGTTTAAATGCAAGTGCGCCTGGACGTAGAAGCCGCGGAAGGCCGAGGAAGACATGGCATGACCAAGTACGTCAAGTACTTGAAAGTGGTCAAGTGAAAAGTCGGAATAATCGGCGTATGTGCATGAGAAGATGTATGAATTTAGAGGAAGCAAAGGAAGTCTGTCGTGACAGAGTGGTATAACGTTCTATCCTCTCTGCCTACCCCTACGGGGAAACGGCGTGATGGTTACTTAGTTAATTAATACATTAACTACGTGACCATCAAAAAAGTTATGAAAATCAACAAACCTCACCTAACCCAACCTTCTTTCAAAATATGGAAACTTAAAACTGGTCCCTTTTTTTATGTTTACTACTATTATTCGTGTACTATATGTTTCCAGAAAAAATGAAAATTTGAAAAATTTAAATTGATTATTATTTTATTTTAGTTTAACTAGCCACATTGATATGCCGAAATCCCGTTGAAGAGTAACTTACTTCTTAAAGTCTGATTATTATTTCTTTATTAAACAAATTTATCTATACTACAATTTGGATTAGCGATAAAATTACCATGATTTGAAAAATAATAATATTGGGGAACTTTCGTGGTATGAGTCTGGCGTCCGGGCTGCCGAAATGACTCCTAAAAATTTGCAAAATTTTTTGTTTTAACAATAAAAAAATAGTAAAGTTGCAGAAAATTGCAGAAAAAATCACTTAAAACCATTTTCTGAAAAACTAGAGACTTTTTGGCTGTCAGCTCTCCAGTACAGAATTGAAATTTGGGGAGGGTCCGATGCCTTGCAGGAAACCTGCTTGCACAGCGCGGGTGTAGGTGTGCGCGCCTCTCGATTTAAGCTTAGACTATGATGTTCTCTGCGTAATCTATACAATGATGTTTAAGTGAAAGCACTAAAAATAAAATAAAGTATAACTTATTTTACTGTGAAAATAGGCGATTAGGTCTCCTAAAGGTAGCAAGGTTGTGATATCCACATGCTGCACAAAAAAGAAAGTCCAATAACTCCACGTGGCAAACCAAGAAGAAGAAAAATGTTAAAAAAATATATTTATGAATAGATTTCGACAATTCGTCGGCAGTTTGCGTCAGAGCTGCGGGACGTGGACTTGACTTGGGAGGAAGCACGGGAGCTAGCGGCCGATCGCTTGGCCTGGAGGCAGTTTGTGGAGTCCATATGCTCCACATAGGGAACTAATATGTTATGATGATGATGATGAATAGATTTTGTCACAAATAAATATTAAAATAACTAAAGAGTTCGAAAAAGATTTGAGGCCATTCAAAATGTGGTGTTCAGAAGAATATTAGGAATTTCCTCGTGAGATCACATCAAGAATGACGAGTTCCCGAGGAGGCATCCGATCTAAAGCATCAGTGAGAGGCGAACCCTATGGATCGGCCACATCATGGGTCACGTACATAAATATGACATAACAGAAGGAATGGCTGCGTCTGTGGGAACAAATTCCAGAGGGCGCCTCCAACGAGAGTACCCGGGACACGAACTGCATCTCATATTACATTGAACTGAAAAGGACTGCAGAAAATAAAGCGTAGTGGAGAACCTTGCCGCAAACCAATATCTAGGATTGAGACATCGAAGGAGAAGAAATTAATATTAATGTTGAAATGTTTATAATATTTGTATTGCACAACTCTCGAGAGTGATTTTGGTTAGAAGTCACTCTAAGTTTTTATGAACTATTTTTAATACATTATACGTAAGTATGTAAGTTCCTACTACTACTTTCCCTTATCCGCACCCTCTGGTGCATAGGGCACTGCATAAGTACACCAAGCGCAGTCTATCTTGATCAATTTATTACATAAAGATAAAGACGATCAGTCTTATGCTTCAGAACCAGTCCAAGGTATCACACAATGAAAGCACCACCCTTTCCCTAGACTGCTTTAAAGACTATTGAGTCTTTTTTCAGTCCAGCCAACTCTACGATTTTTTCAACAAGCTAAACCGCGATTTTAAGATTGTTAGTGTGATAAAAATACGGATGAATTTACGATTATGTACGCGAACAAATGCTTTCATTGTACCCCTACCACCGTCTCGGCTTATGTATTATAATTGTCATTGTTTCCATCACCCAAACCAACCAGAGTCGGCCCAAATTAACAGTGGTAGGGATGTTAGTTTCTACCCCGATCATTATTTATTAGTAATTACGGTATCACACACGAAATATTAATATGAAAATCACATTTAAATAATAATTTCATTTTGACCCACTACGGTAATCTACCCTGCGACCAAATACCCGTAGCCAAATACGCTACCACTATGCTACGAGACGAAGTAACGTAGTTACGTAAGCTACGTAAGTTCATACCGTATTTTATCTTTAACTTTGAATTTTTCTGCTAGATTCTCATTCTAATTGATTATGCCGTTGGATATACAAATATATAAATTACCCATCAAAGCTTCGTGAGAATATTTGATTTCAAGTTATAAATAAATCGTCACAAATCTTACTTGACTCTAATTTTTATTAAATTTTGGACGAAAGGGTAGTTTAGATTTCACAAACAAGATGCAAGTTATAAGTGAATTGCATTGTTTTCAAACTGAGTTACCGCACACGAAAATAGGAGCTGGCTTGCTATCCATTTTAGGTCTCGCAAAGTTTATATTAGTTACTATACTCTTTAAGTAGTATCGAAAATCGGCAAAAGTTGGTTTATCAGTTTGACTAAGACATAAATTTCTAGCAAAAGGCAGAGTTTTTAGGTAGACAAGGAATTGGATAAATAAAAAAAATAAAAAGTTCTCTTTTACTGACAAATTTATTTACATGCACTGTAACAAAATAAATATTTTGTTTTTTATTCAGCTGGAAATCTTTACAGCATCCGAGTGTACCCACGTCCAGGCTATGCTTATGTGGGATTTTTCTTGTTGTATTTAATTTTTTGTATTTTTTTTTACTTAAATGTATTGTTATTAATGTTAAAAATGTTTTAAAAAATAAGAAAAATTGAAGAAAAAAAAAGACTGATGTAGTAAAATGTTATCTTTAAAATATTTCATGGGATTCAGACTATCATTAAAAAATGCTTAAATTGACATAAGCAAAAACTCTGTGGTAATAAATGTAATAATAAACAAATAACAAAATAAACAACTCTGTAACGGTGCTGAAATACCCATCCGCATTGCATTCTTCTTTTGTATAAAGTAATATAATCCATTTTTTCAGTATAAAATAATGAAATAGCTAGTCTATCTTCTATTCTGCAGCTACGCGTTCACGGGTACTTCGGTCACGTCACAAGGCGACCGGATACTATGGAAACATCTGTGGTGCAGGGACTGGTCGAAGGGTCTCAGTCCCGTGGAAGGAGCCCAACGAGATGGACTGACTTGGTGACTGCAAGCTAGGGTGGCCCAAAAAATTTTAAATTTACCCTACACCTCAGGGCACCCGCCAAGTTTTTTACTTTATTTGATAGTAGTTTAGTGCTAAAATTTCAATGTCCTAGGTGGAATAAAAAGGTATTCTCAACGTCTCCAAGGTTTTTAATTTTTTGTAATTTTTCCATTTAAAAGTTTTTTTTTGTGAAAGATATACCAAGAAAAATGTGTTTAAAGAATTGAAAAAATTGAATCTATCAATGGTTTTTTGTGAAGAGTGCTTTTATTTAAGTGATTATTTTGGACTTTTTGTGAAAATATGGCTTTGTCATCTACTATAACATGTCAAGCGGACTCTATATTCTTGATAGGTGACAAAGATTTAGAACCAATATCTAGATTCAATAAGTTACTATTCATCATCAATATTACACTATGAAATATACTAATTTACTACTTCCCAGGTAGTTGTACTTAATTTAGAACAACCCTCGAAATGCCAGATGTTTTCATATTTTTTCTTAATATTACATACCTTTGAGCACTGTCTTCCAATTAGAATATTAGCTTCAAACTTCACCTGAATACTTATTTTACCACTGATAAAAAAATTGTGGGTGCCCAGACATGTAAACTAGTTTTGAAATTTTTAATATATAATATGGATCGCACTACTTCAGGCGTCGCGGCGTCAGTCGGTCGGGCGCATCTCTCCGGAAGGCTTCCAGAAGTGCTGGAGACAGACACGGATGGAAGTGAATTCTGGCAGCATGCTTCCTCACTACTGTTGTGACCAGATGAATAAAATAGTAATACAAATGAAGAAGAACATCTGCTAGTGTAATACGCTGTTAACATCACCGTTCAAAAGAAATTTTTCACTAAATATCTTTAAGGATTAAAAAACAGTGTTGTTTGCCAACATTGTTGTAAAAAATATAAAAATATGTATTATATGATTACGCAATACATTGAAAGAGTCCAACATAAATTTTTGCGCTTTATTAATTTGAAATTAAATATTCCCATTGTAAACATAAATTATGACTTTTTAAATAACTTTTTGAATGTACAAACATTAGAAAATAGAAGAATATTAAATGATTTGCTCTTTCTGTTCAAAGTATTAAAATCTATGTTTGATTGTTGTCAACTAACAAATTTAATTAGTATCGAGTGCCTGGTCGAGTTACCCGTAGTAATGCACAATTTTACTGTAGCCAATTATCGACCAATTACAGTGCTAACTCACCGATACGAAGAATGCACGCACTAGCTAACAAGTATACTAACAATATTGACATTTTCAACACAAATCTAGTGCATTTTAGGGAACAGTGTCTGAATGCCATCTCTGGCGGAAATGAATAGCTACCTACTGTGTAATCATTTAAAAATGTCTATGTTAAAACCTTATCGGCGTAAAAACAATAAAATAAAATAAATAAATAAATAAAAGTTTATATTTTATTATTTTACTTGTGTTTGCAGTTTATTTTACAAGTTGACACATATACCACGGTCAAGTTGTCGAAACTGGAGTAAGTTACGAGTATTAAACTTTATAGATTGCTATCTCTAAAACTGACATGTTCCGTTGGAAAGAAAAAGCGTCTGCAATATATTCAATTTTACCCAAAGAGAAACATGACCCTATAAAGTAACGTTCTTCATACAATAGGAACATAGGAACTTTGTACAGCCTTCTGAAACTTTATCGTTTCCGTCCGGCTATATGGAGGAAGAATGACACGAATCTAAAATAAATAAAAGATAGTAGTGTTACAGAAAGACTTGTAAAACTGGCAATTTTCAAAGAGAAGCAAGCAGATGGCAGTTCAGTACCTACATTAGAATTTAATATGTTTAAATCATACGCTTTACAAAAAATAATAAAAACTTGCATAAAATCTTATAATTACTTGGTATGTGCATTATTTTTGTTTTTTTTTGTAAGTAAAAGCAACAAATGAATCTAAAGAAGTCATAAAAAACTCCGACATAAACTAATTTAGATGAACCCAACAGCTATATTTATTTTAATTTTTCAATAACAGGCTTTTTGCATTAAAAACACTTGAGTTGATTGGTTTTTTTATAATACTACTTCACTACTCCTCCTTATCGGCACTCAATGGTGCATAAGGCACTGCATTTGTACACCAAGTACAGTGAATCTTGATCATTCCAAGGTATCACGTGTGAAATATTTATATTATAGTATTTTATATAAATAGTGTTGCTATTATTTTAGTAAACATTTTTCGTGATCTCGAATTTTTATGGAAGTTGGATCCAGCAAATTATATAAATTTGCTATTTTACGCTAACGAAAAATTATCTTATGGTAATAATAAATGTTTATATCCAAGGACACCTTACAATAAATTATGGTACACAATAAATCCCTTGTTTTAGGCATATAAATTGTACAAAACAAAACTTTACATTGGGAAATCAGAAATATTCGATATTTAGGTACCCCGCAGACTAGAGACATTCTATCGGGCGATAGTTTAGTCTGGTTGGGCTGCTAGAGCGCACACTGAATCAACAAAACAGCCGGATTGGTGATGAGTGCGCAGACTAGAGAACAGTCGGCCAACTGCTCTCGAATGATTTTCCAGTTAAAAAACAACTTTTAAAGAGAGCGGTCGCAATGAATGTTGAAACAATATTGTCAAAAAAAGTTATTATTGCTGCAATACAACGAAGGAGAAAGCTATCGCCCGATTAAACAATCGGCAAGTGTGCGCGCGTGGAAGAGCGCCATACTGATTAAGCTATCGGCCGATAGTTTAAAGGCAATCGCAAGGCCTATTAAACTTAGCAATCGGCCGATACCGGATCGTTGTAGTATGCGCACTTGCATCTTCATACTGATTAAAAGCCCGACTGAACTATCGCCCGATAGAAAGTCTCTAGTCTGCGGGGGCTCTTACTCTGTATATTCTTTCCGGGGATTATCATTACTATAGAAGCAGCCATGATGTACAAAATTACCAGTTTCCCATTTTTCGTTCACCCTTAACATTTGATTTTATTACTTTATTTGCGTCCTATTAATTAAAAATCGGGGGTAACTGACAATAGTTCCAAGTATACATCTTTTATATCCTAACACTATCCCCCGAAGTACAGATAATGCAACCCAATCCATACCAAACATATTTATATTGACTAGTCTAAAAATGGTTTTAATTTGGAAATTTTGCCATTAAAAAAGGCAAATTTGGTATTTAAAAGTTAAATTTAACTTTCTTCCTTAAATAGAGTGCTGTTTTATATAAAATATAAAGGGGAAGTTCAATATTGACAGATTCTTTGGTTACCCTTGTCAAATTATGGTAAATTTTTCTCGCTTGGATAGATACGACATCTGTCAATATTGAATTGTTAGAACAAAGAGTCGTTTGTTTTTATGACATGGCTATTTTAAAGCTATTGTTTTTTCATATTGGCAAAGATTTTGGCGATAAAGCGAGGTCTTAAAGTTTAATAAATTGCTTCTAATTTGGAATTCCAAATTTTTATTACGGATTCCCTTTTATTGTTTTCATATAAATGGAAATATTTAAGACGGAATGTTTTCGTTTTGTTACATATAACAAACGTTTGACAATAAAACTATGTTATTAATTATTAAAAAAATAGTTTAATATCTTTTAAATGCGTTAGACACTAATAATAAAATTAATTATTTTCACAGACCCCACTCAACATAATTCTACATTTGCACTTTGCGTCAGACCTATACACAACTACAAAAAGTACCTCAAAAATGAGCTGGTACGAGATATTATAATACCACGAAGAACACTTTTTTCTTTTTCAAAAAAAAAACATCGTTTTCTGAACGCTGAAAATTCACTAGTAATTTCCTTTTCAATTCGATATATAAAATTAAAAGAGCCATCTACCCGCCTAAAAAGCTCTCATTGAATGCGTTCCGAACGAAGCCCTCAATTTTCCGGATGGGAAACTTTGAAAGTTGCCTACAAAGTTCAGTGTCGCAATTCAGTGCAGTTTAGAGCTTACTCTGGCTGAGTTGAGGGGTGTAGCTGGGGTAGTTTATGCCATGAAACTTTTCAGACAGCCTGTGGCGGCTTTCGGGCTAATTCTGGACATATTTGTTGCATTTTGCATAGCCAAGACGCCTACAGTCTAAGAGAAATCCGTCGATAAGATTTACTTTATATGGTTTTATATATTCCTATTTCCATCGCTACCCTAGAAATTAAAATTATATCTAGAAATTAAAATTATGTATTTTTTATAAGAAAATAATTATTACAAATTCCCAAAAGCAAACAGCATTTGTAATTAACTTATTCAAATTATCAAAACGAAAATATTTTTACTCAAAACTCAGGACCATTAAAAATGTTTTCCCTTTTCTCTGAAGGTTAAAAAACCGCAAAATTTCAAACAATGGTAAAAGATGTACATTAAAAGGGTTGGAGTATAATGTTAACAAAATATTATAAAACGTTTTTAAAATATCTTTTTTTAGCCCTTAGAATGGAAACAGAATATAGCTAACATCATTGGAGCAGTGGCGTAGCACAGCCCTCGGGGGTCGTTTCCGAAATAGGTTCGGCTGAATCATGTTTTGAATAACATTTCACTTCATCTAAAGCCCCCGGCAGTGCGCCCCTGGGACCCAACCTCTAAACCTGAAATAATATTTTCGAATATTTTTCATGGGCACCCTACTTTAAAATGCTAAGTATATGAAAACAATAATTTGCATAAAAAATCAAAGGTCTCCCTGTGGAATATCTGATGTCCAAGTTTTTATTAATTTTTTATCATCATTTTCCTAAATCTAATAAATAGATCTGAGCGCTCAATTATAAAATGTATTTTCTTCTTCTTTTAATTATGCGTAGGTTATTATGTTAATATCCACAATTATTTTACATAATTTGCATTTTGTGACTAGTTTCCCGGGTGTAGGTCATGAAAGTGTTCCCCCCGCACGGCCGGCAAAGCAGTTTTCATCGCAAGATCGGTAAAACAGTTTCCATTTATCTCGGCGCATCGGAAGTCGTTCCTCCTTTCGCCAGATTAACCAAAGCACCTAGGTTATAAATAACAATGAGAATGCGTTATGACCCCACCAAAATAACTCGAAAATAGTTCTTATGCACCTGGCCTTATGTGCTAGTTTCGAAGCTAGGAATCGCAAAATGCAATAAGCACGAACAAGCTAGACGCTTTCTTTTTCTAGCACATAATTTTTATAATTTCCTTTTATTGGCTAGTACGGTGCAAGATAAAACTGTATGTAATGGCGCCTTACTACACTCCTAATAGGGTACTTTCGTGTAACATACTCACGTACTCAAATTTAATGCGGAATTTTAATGTTTCGTTCTTGGATACGTTGTTTAATGCAGATTTTTTGGCTAAGTAACTACACCAATTATGTACTTAAGCTAGTATTCGCGATAAAACACATAAGTAAAAAAAATATTGCATAATTTTGGATGATTCAATCATTTGAACATATATATCTGCTAAGGCCGGTTTTAATTTAAATATGGATAATCACTAGATACCCTCTAGTTACATTCATAAATATTACAATTCGCAATGTAAATAAAATTCCCTAAATTACTACTACTACCCTTAAACTAACACTCTCTCTTATCGCAATGGTGCATAGGGAACTGCACTGGTACTCCAAGTGCATTTGATAATTTGTCACGTGAAGGCAAGATGATCAGTCTTACGCTTCAGCGTCAGTCCAAGGCATCCCATATGAAATATTAACCATCAAATTAACTAATGGTTAAAATAATGGGAATAATTGGGAGGCCACGATGCCTTGCAGGAAATTCATTTGCTCAGCGCGGGTGTAAACTGTGCGCCTCTCGACTTAAGCTTAGACTATGATGTTCTCTGCGTAATCTATACATGATGTTTGTGTGAAAGCTGTAAAAAGTGGAAAAAATACTTTTGGTTGTCTGTAAAGTCGGTTTACGGACGACAATTTTACGTGATAACGTCATAAGAAAACATTGATGAAAAATAGCATACTTTTATGAATTGAATTGAATTAGTATTACTGATAATTCAGTAACGTATTCAGATAACGGCAATCCGTTATTTTGTATAATAGAAAGCAGGAGTTAATTGAAAATTACATTTTTTTCCATAAATTAAAAAAAAATTGCACTCGTTAATTCAAATATTTGTTTACTTAAATTATACAAATTAATCACAAGTAACAATGTGCTATTAATAATAAACGAGTGGAAGAGAGATAGATACGTCACAAACCGAACGCTTGGGCCGATCGTGCCTCTCTATCGCTTGTTCCGCGCTCTCGCTTGCACACTCGTCTCAGGCGGATCGTGACAATAAGTCATGCTTTTTCGCGTGTGCAGCCGGCGTTCATCGATTTATTAGACGTTTTCACGTCAAAAGAAAACCTGGCATTTTCTATTTAGGCCCGCAATACACCCACCATGTTAAAAATCATGGAGAAATTTCTTGACTGATAAGTTTGGTTACAATACTATTAGCCAGGGCAGTGAGTAATGGTAACAGAATGGAATGTTATTGTTTTTGCTGTGTTGAAAGGCGTTGTTTGGCTTATCGTCAGTTCCAAATAACTAATAGACTTGTCAATAGCTCGGTTAGGGCCGTTGATGCTGTAAATATTTATTTCAAGGCATCTTGAAACTATGCATACTTTGTAACCGTATTCAATTCGTCTTTTTTTTCGAAAAACGATCATTTGTCTTGTGCGTAAGACACGCATAACTACGTGTATATTCCATACTACTAATACTATAATACTTTCCCTTATCCGCACCCAATGGTGCAATGGTGAGCCAATGCAGCACCATTGTGTGTAAAGCCCTTTGCATATACAGGTTTAATTTTTAGTCAGTTAACAAAAAAAATACCCTGAATTCACTATCGTTAATATAACCCATTTCAATATAAAAACATGTACTTTCTAAAATAAAAAAAAAAAAAAAGTGCACCCAAATGATTCCAAAGAAATAGTAGTAGGGACTGCGCGAGCGGAGCGCTCATCCGCCCCGCGCGCACTCCCCCGTCGCACTTACCCTACTGCGCCGCGCATGAACTCAGATGACCAGCTGTGAGTAGGATGTGCGTAATTTGTAAAAATTATTAGGAATAAAAATAATAAATCGTAAAAATAAATAGTACATGTTTTTTTTATTGAAATGGGTTCTATTAACAATACTGAATTCAGGGTTTTTTTTTGTTAACTGACTAACAATAACCCTGTATATATGCCTCGATAATCCATATTTCTTTCCAGAGATATTTTGTTTCGGGTAATATGGCAAATTTAAAAAAATGCGCACTATTTTATCAATTTTGGTTTGGGAATGCTCTAAACACCATTGCGACGCACTCAAACAAATAAAGATAAAAGATCCATTGACAAACATTTGTAATTTTTTTTATTTCATCATATGATATTATGTATTGTCTATAGGAGAACGTTATTTCCACAAAAAAAATCCAACTTTTCCTATTGTAATAATTATTTGAGCGAATAAAATGCCGATATAACATCATGATAATGGAAAATTGTTTGTTTTCTACAATACAGCAGCAATTTATATCATAAATCTGGCACAGTAAATATTCCCGAACACGTAAGTATAATAATAAAGCCTATAAAAACATTGTTTTCAGAAATTGACGTACGAAATACATCAGGAAAATGTCCTTCATTATGTGTCAATTTGAACTGACAGCTCACTTAGCGTAATAGAAAACGTTAAGGATTTATTATGAAAGAAAAAGAAATATAGCTTATGAAATCTTTTCTATCTACCTACGTATTTCCTTTTTTATTTCGAAATATAAAAAATACGAGAATAGTAGACTTACCCCAAGTCGCAGTGAAGATTCTCACAAAATGTAAATGTTTCAATTGATAGAAAATAAATGTTCAGTTTAAATAATATGTTTTACTAAATGAATTTAACGTTTAGGTTAAATAACTGTTTTTTTCTTTTAAGTTCATTAATATAACCTTTTGTTAAATAAGGCTTTGTTGGCATTGCAGCTCCAGAATAATAAACATATTACGCTTTGTAATTAATTCAGAAAATGAGTTCTTCACAAAACACGTCGGGTAAACCTTAAAGTTTTAATCCCACCCCCGAATACGTTTTGCCATAAAACGTTCTTAATTCTGCCCTAAGACGATTCAGAATTTAAATTTTCTCGGAAAATATACTGCCAGTACGCGGTACCCAAAAAATTGAGGCCAATGAAAAATTATTTTTAAAAATCTACTACTACTTTTTCTTATCCGCACCCAATGGTGCATAGGGCACTGCATTTATACGCCAAGTGGTATGTATCTTTTTTATTTTATTATTACATGAAAGTTGGATGATCAGTCTTACGCTTCAGTACCAGTCTAAGGTATCACACATGAAATATTAATATGAAAATCACATGTAAATAAATATTTTAAGTTGACTCCTTATGGGAATTGAACCCGCGACCTAATGCATGGAAGCCATTTCGCTAGCGCATAAAGGATTAAAAGGGTAGCATTTGCGCTATCATTATGCGGTACCCTCTTTAAAAATCCAAGTAAATTTTAATTAATGTAGTAGTTGTACATAGCATAGAATTTGAAATCAATAAATAACTCTTAAATTAGTTGATTCTAGTTATTTTAAAAATATCACTGAATATTTTTTCATAGTATGTAATCAAAATACTTGTGGATTTGTGACAATTTCAAAACTATAAAAACGTAGGTTATCTTTTACTGCATCATTATAATAAACCTTTGTACAATTATGTTTAATTTTTCCATTAAACGTTGTTTTTTTTAAATAATTCGCATTCCTATAATCGAGCAATAGTTATATAGGTATGTATAAGCGGTGAGTAAAATGTAAAGAAATTGATACTATCAAAAAGTAATCTTATGAACCCACGAAGACGGGTAAAATAAATTGATTCAAGATTTTCACTTCACTTTCAATTTCATTAAAGTGTTGAAAAATGAATTTTACTAGGTAGGCACTGTGAGTTTTTTGCACCGTTTACAGGGCGCATGGGTGTTTGGGACTTCATATGAAAAAGGGATTTAAGTTAATCCTTTAAACAATCGAGGATTTGAAGTTTTCAGTTTTATCGAATTTTCACAGATATGCTGAATTCTATTTTAATGCCCGTTCGCTATTAAAACAACTTGAAGCGTTTAATTATCTTCTCTCTATAGGACTTGAGATTAAGAAGAAAGGCGATTAAATAAATTAAGCAGAAGCTAATTTCAAGCCCATAATAAAATATAAAGCATCGGATTGTGCGATAATTTTGGAATAATAATAAATAAACAAATTTGTGTTAATCGATAGGCACACTACTTATGAAAATTAGTCAAGTTTCATGGCATAATTATATTATTTTTGTATGGGAGGATCCGATGCCATACAGGAAACCCGTTTGCACATAAGCCGTGCGCTTCTCGGTTTAATCTTAGACCATGATGTTGTCTGTTTAATGTATACATGATGTTTGTGTGAAAGCAGTAAAAAAAAAGATTTTGCAGATAGATATACTGCGCACCAAATATTTCATAAGAAATAAGAAACGCCCTACATCTTTTATAAGCAACTAACCTGCTATGTAAGTATGAGAGTAAAAGGTCAACCTTAGGGTGGATTCACACGCTTGTTAAAGCTCGACAGACACAAATGTGTGGATGGGGTGTTACCCTAAACTTGCGTAGTCTTGTGTGGGTTTGTAAACGCAAAAAAATATTTGAATGAACGGCTTAAAGCTTTTTTAATTTTTTGCTTGTTCGCACTTGTCAACAGATCCACTGTTAAAATTTTACTTATTGTTCAGTTTAAAACTAAAATCATTCCACAAACTGCATCTAGGCCAAGCGATCAGCGGCCAGCTGCCGTGCATCCTCCCAAGTCAAGTCCACGGACAGTATAAAAAGTCATGTAATGCAAATATGCATATTTGTTAATACCTTCATGTATACGCGAAAAGCAAATGAAGACTTTTAAATGTTTGATACTTATTAGACAGTAAGCAAGCTATGTAATTTTTATGACATTTACATATTATATTGCTTTCATAAGAAATAAAGTTTGATAATTACAATCAAACCATTGTAGATTATTATTTAAATGTTAAACATTTGACGTAAAAATGACGAAAATTTTAAGTTATTAATCTTATTTTGTATCTTGACTTTCTTTAAGTTTTCTGTTGAATAGAATTTAAAAAAAAAAGCTTTAAGAACATTCATGGTTGAAAATATGTGATGAATATTCTAAAACTTTATCAATAATAACGCAATCCTTGTGTTATAAATATTTCAATATCACATTTTCTTTATTACCAAATCAATCATCTATAACTTTCCGCCTTTTTGACTGTGTTCGCGCCAAAATGTAATTTTCGCTTCCCCTTTGTCGCTGAAAGGGTTGGAATGGTGGTGGGGGGTGGGGGTGGTCGTGATCATTGACAGAAGACATTTGTAAATGATATTTGATCCCCAGGGTTGTTCTGCTATTTACTTCTGTATAGTAACAGAAATAATATCAAATACAGGATGTAAACAAGTTAGAGATATGTAAGAAACCTTGTATGGGTATGTTAAATGAGGTTGTACCATAATAATAATAATAATAGGTAAGTTAATTGTATTTATTTCCACGCAAACTTGATTTGATTTTTTTAAATAGATAGATGGTCGATTTATAACAAAAATAATGCAACGTATGAATTTTAATATTCGTGTGGTTAAAAAAACCAAAACACATTTGGCTACAATTTATGAGGTCGCATGTTCGATTCTCGACGGGATTAACATGAATTATGTATTTATTGAAATTTGTTTTTAAACATTAATATATTTTATGTGTGAGTGTGATACCTTGTACTGGCTCAGAAGCATAAGAATGAGTATCTTGCCTTCTTGCAGTAAATTATTACGATACACTGCACTTGGTGTACTAATGCGGTGCCCTATGCACCATATGGTGCGGATTCGGGAAAGTGGTAGTAGAATAACATATAAATATGTACATCTAAACACAAGAGGATTGATATAACATTATTACTACTACTTTTCCTTATCCGCACTCAATGGTGCATAGGGCACTGCATTTGTACACCAAGTTCAGTGTATCTTGTAGGCGTTTTCACCCTGTAACGGTCTAATAAGGGGTTATTTGAAAAAAAAAACTAATGTACATGTAGAATATTTTCACCATTAAAAAAATCATTTTTGTATTATGACACTTTTTTGCCGAGAAGCGAATTTAAAAAAATAATTTAAAGTACATCAAAGTAACAAGATAGATATTATCAAGATTTTTCTTCAACTTTAGTTTAAAAATAGATTTTCATTTCATTTTGCGAATATCTTCCTTATCGAACAGCATCTTGGTATTGTGATGGCCCTTCGTCAGTAGTCCACACTTACTATATTATGTATGTATAATACTATCCTTAACGTTCCACCCTATATAACAAACATGGATGACTTGACTCAAGAATTTACAAATAGCTATTGAAATGTAGACGAGAGGAAGGCTTTTGAGACTCACCCCTTATTGTGAATCAAATGCTAGGGGAGGGTTAAGGGGGCAGGTGGAACAGAGTATTGTTGTGTGGTGAAAGTTTGCTTTGTTTTTCGGGTTTGAATAAATTCGGCAAGGCTTTGTTCATTTTTATATTATAAAAATTATGTGAAGAGAATTTCGATGTTCCAAAAAAATTTTGTTTTCGATGAATATATTTATGTTTTACCTTTTCAATAGAAAACATTAAAAAAATATTTCACATTTTTTCATAGGAAAACGGCATAGGACTTTTTTTTATATCTCATAGAAATAGCGATTAAGTAACTTTAACAATAGTTTTAAGAAAGGTACAAAACATCGGTCTTAATTTTATTTTTTATTTTTACTGTTTTCAAATTTATTTAAACATTTTACTATTTATGGTTTATTTGGAAACTGTATTGACGCTTTTCAACAACATTTTGAGAGGCCATAAAATTTATTTATTTATTTTCTACGTTTGGTAGATATATGATTTATGATATAGAGGAACCAGAGGCCTCAAGGACGTCCACTGATGAGATGGGTGGACGACATCAGGAAGTCTGCTGGAAGACAGTGGATGGGGACAGCGCAGGATCGGGAGGAGTGGAGACGGCAGGGGGAGGCCTATGTCCAGCAGTGGACCTCAACGGGCTGAGATGATGATGATGATTATGATATAGAAATACGATTCATTATTTATTTAACATCAATTAACGCCTAAGATTTTATTTTTGCCGATTCATTTTTATATCTTGTATTTTACGCCCGTTTTATAGAATATTATGAATAAACGTTTATGTCAAAGCATAAAAAAAAGCTTTTTTTCCATTGCGTATAAATTCGTTTGTAGGTGCGCTCATACCAGATATGGGAAGCTTGTTTTACGGTCAGTTCTGCGAGAGATGCAAGAGAGGCAGTTTATTGGAGTCGATAAAATATATTGCTCGCGGAAAATTTCAACCCCGTTTTTAATATCTCCCGCCATCTGTCTGCATCTTAACTACTAGAGAAACAAGCGAGCCGAGGAAAACAAATAAACTTGGGCTATCTTGTTTTATTCGGCATTAAACTCCTTACTTGCGCACGCCTTGGGCGTGCCACGCACGACCGATCGGCTGACTGACTAGCGACTGCCGAATCGTCAGAGAAACGTATTAATTGATTTTGGACTGCACGAGAAATAAGTGTTGTAAATATCAAACAAAATACATAAGACTAAAAAGAATGTTTAATAAGTTTTTACTGATTTAAAAAATAAATAATTATGTTAAAATTTGAATGAATCGTGTTGCAAACAGCAATATTACATATTATTTACGAAATACTTGCACTTGGTGTACCAATTCAGTACCCTATGCGCCATTGGGTGAGAATAAAGAAAAGTAGTAGTAGTAGTACGAAATACATACAATAATAAATTCACAATTTTTTTACGCGTGGAAGAAAATAACCAAATATTTGGTGTATCTTACAGTATAAACCACACAACACAAGATAACGTATCTCTATACCATGAAAAGTATTTTTCTAATGAACTTAGGTGCGCAATATATTGCCAGAATACACCTGCGTGTTCTTTATGCTAGTTTTACAATCCCCGACAAATTAGTCGTCTGCGTCTGTCGCCAAAGCGCGTGCGTGCGGGGCCTTAAGGCTCTTGTATTCTTACTACACATTCAATACAAGAACGCTCCCTGCTCGTAAATTCTCATTTACGGCGTTTTATATTGTCACTAGCGGAAACATGTGTTCGGGCGCGCGGCGTTACGATATCAATTCCGTATCAAATTAAGACCGCGAAAGGTTCCATGTCCTTTGTTTATTACATCCCGACACAATATATTTATAATACATAACGTGATAAGATTGATCAATGTGTTATAAGTGTTTTTAAACACCTATATTCCTTAATTGTATTCATTTTTACATACATAGCGAGAATTTCAGATGATAGACGAAAACTTAAATGGATTCGTTTAACTTTTGAATGTATGGTGGGGTGTGAATATGATAGCAATCCATTCTCATCTTCAGATCATCATCATCATCATCATCATCATCATCATCATCATCATCATCATCATCATCATCATCATCATCATCGTCATAATCATACCATATTCGCTCCCTATGTGGCGCATATGGATTCCACAAACTGCCTCCAGGCCAAGCGATCGGCTGCCAGCTCCCGTGCATCCTCCCAAGTCAAATCCACGTCCCGCAGCTTTGACGCAAACTGCCGATAAATTGTCAACAGTGGACGACCAGGACGTCGAGAATCTAATACCTTGTAAAATAGGCAAGCATGGTTAAGGCTCTCGGGAGGCATACGTAGTATACCTATGGCCTAGCGACCAGGCAGCCGAAACGCCTTCAGGAACTTACTCATCAAAATGGCTAGAGAATTTAAATGTGATTATTACTATTTTAAAAGTAATTCCAATTATTAAAACAAACATATGTGTAAGTTTGTGTATGTAAAAGTGAATAAAAAGATAACATAATTAATCAAAAAAAAAAAAAAAAAAATATCATCTACTATTTTTGGCGGTGTAAACTTTCTAGTTGTGGGTTATCAATTTTTTCTTTACCCAGTTGCTGCTTAATTGAAACGTCAATCAATTGTTCTAGTCATCGCTTAAATTTTCGGACGGTTTTGAATAAAATTGACAAAATTATACAGTTTAGATAAAAATAGTCTTGTAAATGTATTATCAAACATATTTAATGATAAACAAAGGTCAGATGTCGAAAATACGAAAAGTTTTTGTTGAGTTATTTACATTAAAGCTTTTTTATTTCGGGAACGAATATTCAGTAAACAATTTCGTATTTAAATATCAAGGAAAAATGTTATCTGAATATTTACTCAAAGTATTATTCAATAACATTCTGGCACCGAATACTTTAGAAATATTTTGTACAAACAAATAACCAACCTATAAAGTTTTTACGAATAGGTGATACATACATCGTTCAACAGTTTTTTGAATATGTTTTTACATTAAAGTAATTTTTCCAAAAGCAAAGCTTCTAAATATTAAAAATAAATTCAGATGGAATTTCATTGAATATTTAGAATGAAAATCTCATCTTTGAAATAAATAAAAATCAATGGGGTTCTTTCCGATTTTTTATTTTTTACTTAATTTTTTTTACTGAAGATTACAATATCATTTTTTTTTTAATTTTTAAGATGTCATATGAATTTTCTAGCGCGGTTTGAAATAGCGCTTTTTCAAATTCCTCGCTCGCAAAATCTTCCGTTTGGCGCGCATGCGGTGTGACGTCACAGCAATATAGGCGCTTACTACGGAATGAATTTCACGCCTTTCACGGTGGACGGGTATGACGTCATTAGCCAATAACGGGCGTTAAAAATCATTCGTATTTTCGTGATTTTAAAACATAAATTTATTAATAAAAACGAAATTTTTGAGTATTGTGTTTTATATCGTTGGAATTGTAAAAATATACTTTAAATATTTATAACGTTTTTAAAAATATTTAAGTTATCTGGAAGAACCCCATTACGTCAATAAAAATAAAATATCCATTAGGTAAAATAATTTTTATTTTATGGTAATTGATTTTTGCCCCGAAAACATTTTTTGTTCTAACGTCGGAAGGTATAGGTTGTTCATAGTTTGTTTGAGGTCTCGTGCTCAAATCCGACGAGGTCAATTTCAGATATATTAGATTCTAATTGAATGTGTTTTTTTTTACATAAAATTATATCATATGTGATATATCTAAGACTAGCGCTGAAGCGTAAGACTGATCATCTTACCTGAAACAAATAAACATGATTCATACCAATGCAGTGTCCTATGCATCACTAGGTGCGGATAAGGGAATGTAGTAGTAGTCGTTGGTATACGTACTTATATGTAGGTTTATTACTCTACAAAATATTAACGTTCCCTATTTTTTCCGATACAATACTTATTCTGTAAATCAATTAAGCAAAGCTGAAAATAGATTTCTATAAATTCATTCTTGATAACTTTGCTTCTGAATTCTATTAAGACTTTATTTTCCTCACAAAATGACACCATAAGTTTAAATTTAAATCCAATATAAATTCACGATGGCTTTCTCTGAGAAAGGACGAAGGAATAAAATGGCAGAGAAAATACATGAGAGGGAAATTCCAAATTTATTGGAAATATAACGGTCATCGGATTTCCTAACATCTTCTTATGATCAATAAGAACATGTTTAATGCATAATATTGATGTTTGCTTTGTAAATAATATACAAAAATGATTTCCACAAAATTTTGATTTAGTAAGTTGGTTCTATAATAAATAATATACATACATATTTTCCGACATAATTTTTCTTTGGAAGCTTGATTGAATAATAAATTCCTAATTAATAACGAGCCTAAAAACAAAATTTCACGTTTTTTATTTTTAAACATTTACTTCGATTTATCGTAGTTTTAACGGAATGAACTAATTCTGAAAAACATTTTTAAATACTGCTTTAAATGTGTTTCATAGAAAAAATATCATATATTTTCTAATGGTTAGTGTTCATTTGTCCTTATTATAGACAATTCACCTTTATAAATAAATAATAAACGGAAAATTGATGGATGCTGGCATGTACTATGAATGTACATAATATAAGAGTATGTCAAATTAAAGCATTAAAGTGCCTAGGTAATTTATTTCTGCTCCTAAAATGGATTAAATTAGTTGATGCAATTATTATTAACCGGGTCGTGGTCTAGTGGTAGATTCGAGGACTCCAGATTAGAATCTCTAGGTTCGATCCCACTTCAGCACAACTTGTTTCCTGCTTTCTGACACAGTTATTTCCGACTATTTGAAAGCAGCCCCAAAACTGAAATATTTGAGTATATCATAAGAACTCAAATGTTTCTTTTACAAAAAAAAAAATATAGGAAAATTATGGTTAACTCTATTTCCTGTTTATTTTAATGGAGTTGGATTTTAAAAGTGATTGCTCAGAGAAAAAAATAATCGCCTTCCAAGTCGGTTTTAGTAGAAAACGCGACGTTAATTTATGGTTGTGTTCCCGTTGTCATCAAAACTAAATTCCCGTCGAAGAGATATAAAGAGTGTTTCATATTTCACGGATTAAGCTGTAACCAATCGAGTTCAGTGATAACTCTTGAAAATTGTTGGTTATCGACAAGCTTGGCGAGTGGCCAGCAGGGTAGAGGGTGGGAGGTGATAAATTCCAGCAGTAAGTGCACCGTAAACTGTCTAGGCCCCGAAACTCAATTGCTGGATGTAAAAAACTTGTTTTTTGCTCATTTTGGATGGAATGTTCCTGATTTAAAAGCTATCATATGTGCAGGGGTCAGTGGTGTAATAAAAATATACGTTTTTCTCTGCGCGAATATTTGTTTTTGATTACTCGTTCATCATGATGAATTTTTCGGCTAGTAGGGGATTTAGAATTATCATATAATGTATATTGGATCAAAATAAACCCTTATTTTAATTTGATTAATATTTTTTATTGACATTACTTGGTGGAATTCCATGAATAAACTAATTGAATATATATTTTTATAATTGCCCTGACTTGACGCAGATTATTAAGTGAGTCATTATCTATCATTTTTGTGATTATATATGACATGTGACGTTAAAATTATGAGACCGATATTTTTTTCTATGGTGACTGAAAACAGAAATATTTTTTAAAAAGGACTTATACATGCAGTTATAAAAATGAAATGCTTATTTTATTCTTTAAAACATAAGAAAAATATTTTTGTTAAAGAAACATTTGAGATACAGTCAAATATTTCAATTTTTGGGCTGTTTTTAAACAGTCAAAAATAACACTGTGCTAGAAAGCTGGACGCTAGTGCCGAAGTGGGATTCGAACCTAGAGATTCTTATCTAGAGTCCTCGAATCTAGCACTAGACCACAATCCTGTTCAAATTTAATAAATGAACAGCTGTGCTGTTTTCAAATTCGCCAAGCATTTTCGGACTATTATTTTGCTTAATCCAAATTTTTTTTTTTGTTAAAAAACGTGAAATTTATAGGCACGCCTTATTAAATGCTTTTTGGGTGATTTTTTTTTAAAAAGACAAAAAAGGTTACGCGATGCAAAAAAAATTATAATTCTTTTTATTCGTTGATGTAAAGTTGTAAAAAACGTGAAATTTATAGGCACGCCTTATTAAATGCTTTTTGGGTGATTTTTTTTCTTAAAAAGACAAAAAAGGTTACGCGATGCAAAAAAAATTTATAATTCTTTTTATTCGTTGATGTAAAGTTGTAAAAAACGTGAAATTTATAGGCACGCCTTATTAAATGCTTTTTAGGTGATTTTTTTTCTTAAAAATATAAAAAAGGTTACGCGATGCAAAAAAATTATAATTCTTTTTATTCGTTGACGTAAAGTTGTACAAAGTAATATACTAATAATGGGATTTTAAATTTAAAAGTGATAAAGTTCAGTCCCTCTATATTTTCCTTTAAAATTGTTTTAATGCCTCCTTCTTTAATTTACTTCCTTTACCAACTCTGATCCGATAGTAACCTTTGAGAGATTTCAAATCACAGAGTAAACAAATTACATATTCTATCTGACGTTTCGGATATTCATATGGCGTTTGTTGATTTATTCAAATATTCCGTCACTCCACATAAATTATTAATAAAACTTTAGCATAAATCGTTAATCCTATTAACATTTCCTTCCAAACGTTCTCTATTCCGTCAATATTACTTATCTACGTTATTAGAAGTACATAAAACAGTTTTTAATAGAATTAATACGAATTAATTAACTTTTTAAATATCTGTTTATTCGACAGAGTTCTAATTATATTATTGTTACGCCATTTTGCTAAATGGGTAGAAAGACCACCACTCGGGATTGGCACACGAAAAATCGAGTTCTGCGGTTCAAAATGTTCTGATTTTAAAAATATTTTTTAATTTTATTACAAATAAATATTAAATAACTGTTAATTTTTTTAAAAAATACATGCAATCCTTTTTGTTCAGAGTTAATGCATTTAGATAATAAAATACATTTAAATTCTCTCTAGAACTTTGATTTTCATTGAAATTTTAACTAATTTTTACCGAAAAATTCAATCAAATATAAATGTTTGATAATCATAACTTAGTGATGATGGTTGTAATGCATTTGCTAAAAAAAAAATACACATGTACATAATTAAGATGTAATTCTGTTTGAAACAGGCCACATAAGTTTGTCTAAAAACGATTTTTTGATATCAGATCTTTTTAACTTGCGAGGCTAAATGGAGGTATTGTAAACGAAACATATCTCAGCTTAATTTATCCAAATTTAACAACTGTGTATTTCTGATATAAGTGCTTATAATATATAATATAGTAAATAAATAATTTGGTGATCAAAGCCAGAATATTTGCAGGATTCTTCAAGCGTTCTTTTCATGTGCCTTTGAGATAAGTAGCGCAGAAAATACATAAAAAAGGGAATATCATAATATTGTGTACGTCAGCTTTCTATCCCAAGGGATCTCATCAGAAGTTGAAGAAAATATCAGATATGTGAGCTGTTGCGCAAATTGAGAATTTCAATATGTATGTAGATACCTATTCATTTTTCATGAAACAATTTTTTTAATGTAGGTACAACTTTCAACTGAGCTCAAAACAAAATTTCTCTGTTTTTTTAAAAAAATAACTTTATGATTTTTTAAAAGTTTTTTCACCAATCTTGTGTTGAATGTTACCAGTGAATGATCGTTCATTTTAATTGTTATAATGTGTGTTATTCTCATTAACATGTTTGTGCTTTTGTGAGTAAAAAAAAAAGTATAGTTTAATAAATAAAGGATAGTATGGGTACTAAAAGGTTACATATTTTACATAAATATCATATAAATAAGTATTACATCAAATTGCAATTTTTTTACCTAATTTATCTACTTTTTATGGAAAAAATGTATCTGCCTTTTGGAAAAGATATTCTTGCTTAGTGGTGAACTCATTTATTACGTACAAGAAAATTTGTCGAATCATCTTAGCTATGTTTTCCTTTTACATATATTTGAATAACTCATGAAGATGCGTTGTTGAAAGATCAAGGAGTATAAAAATTATTAAATTAAAATAAATTAATTTAATTAAATTAAAATAAATTAATTTAATTAAATTATTAAATTATTTAATTTTATAAATTAATGTTTACATAGCTCTTCCAATCACAGCTGTCATCGGTTATTAGTACCGTTATTCAAAATGACGTTCATTCAAATTTAAAACATACTATCTATAAGTGTTTTACAAAGGATATCAGTTTACATTACATGTTTTTAATTTAGTTAGACATTACATGTCAATAATACTAAAAAGTTCTAAGCAAAAATACAATGGCACGAATTCTATTTTCTATATATTATCTTTGAAGCACGGGATTGCCTTCCTCTGTTTGTATTACTCAAACCGTATTTGAAAAAATGCTTTACCTTTCTCATCCTGATTTCCAAAGCCGGTTTGTAATAATTTAATAAGAGTACTCTTTCACTTCCCGGAGTAATTGTCTGTTTTCACCTTCCTGCTCATTCCTTCCACTCAAGATCCAGATATCTCGAGATACGGAGTATGCAATTCTTGTAAAGCAATAATCATAGTAAAATAATGAAGCCCTCGTCTGAACAGGTTACACGCCATTACTTTGCAAACGAGATCGTAAAAGAATCACACAATTTAGGAGGACAAATTTGCCCGTGCCGCGTCGTTTTCAAAGGC
This sequence comes from Micrasema minimum, assembly GCA_022494985.1. NCBI lineage: Eukaryota > Metazoa > Arthropoda > Insecta > Trichoptera > Brachycentridae > Micrasema > Micrasema minimum. The sequence continues at coordinate 29,567 of JAGVSP010000137.1, read as the reverse complement.
TAAAATTGGCTGCTCTCATTATTTTTGCTTTTTCCCGCTTTTATATTTGTCCTTTGAGGAGAAAAGTGGAATAATGAGGAGTTGGCGGAAAATATGAGGTCTGAAAAAATTAAGACTGTCTCCCTCACTCTTGGAATGGGTGCTTCTTAATGACGAAGTCTACAAGTCTACAAAGTCTCGTTATCAGTTTCACTTTGTTTGTGGCGGGCCAATATCTTCCTCGGCTGATTGTTGATTTAACAAACACTTTTTTTAGCACTTCAAAAGGTTTACTTTCTACTTTCTTGAGGGTTTTTCTCCGTCCGTGATTTTGGAGGCGGATTTTCCCTTGGATACATTACACAAATGTTTGTTCAATTTATTACAATTTTAAACATCTCCCTAGAAAATTATTAAAATGACAAGGTCTGCTATGAAACTAAATTTTACGAAAGGTGTTTTGCGTCGCTTTTGTGAATTAAAAATTTAAATATTTACCTTACGCCATCACCTAAAATCGTTTGTTAGAAAGCAGAACAACATGAATATCAATGCTCCATTTTAATTTTTTCTTTTGTTATTGGAAAAACTAATACCTAATGCAGAATCAAATTTTGCCAGTGAAATTTTTTTGGACTCCCGTTTTACTTCATTAACACTATACAGGGTGTAACAAAACTCGATGAATAACCCGAAAACTGGTGAATTTACATCGTATTTGGAGATGATTGTGTAATATGACTTTTTAATTTAAGCTTAAAAAAAAATTTTTTTCTTCACCTAAAAGTTTTCATAAGTATGGCAGATTAAGTAAAATTGATCTAATTCTTATTAAAACGCCTTTTATAATTTAGTTTTCTGTACTTCGTACCCAATTTTCTCGAAAACTAATGGGCAAATAAAATTTAAAAATCTACAAAATCGACTCCAAATATTCTGTAGATTCACTGGTTTCCCGCTTGTACATCGAGTTTTGTTCACCCTGTATACCTAAATGAAAACAATTCCTTATAATAACTGTTTAACGTTGGTGTGTATTTAATATCCGCTAAGAATTATAAGTGTATATATTATACAAAACCATTTGAGATTTTCTATTAGAGAGCCAACTTTTTCTAACAAAATCAATGGAAGTTTAATATTTTTATAACTTTTAATTATTTTGGAGCCATAAACAATGCTTTTAGAGTTCTTTCTCTGCGTAATTTGGCTCTTGTCCATATAGCGGAAGTGACCTGGTGTAGGTCTCGACTATTCCTGGCAAATAGTTTCTAATTACACAAAGTAAAGTAATTCCCGTAAGTGTTATCACCTAAGTAATCTGGTGGACATACCGGTGGAAGTTAAAACCATCCATCGCAAATTATTATTTCATACGAACAACAACTAAAAAATTATCAATTGCATTTTCAAGGAAGAATTTCGCTAAAATATCAAACGATTAAGTATTTAAATACGGGAATATTGTTAACATTATTGATTATACTGTCCTGTCAACAAAGATTTGGCATTATTTACTTGATAATATTTCTGAATAAAATGTTGATGCAAAGGGCCAGTTTTATGAAACTCAAAAATGGTATAAAAATTGACTAACAGATTGATGTTTAAAAAATCGAACGCGGCCCTAAAAAATATTTAACTGTAAGCGACATATTTATATAATAAAGTGAATCATATTTGGGTGATCGGTATTTTTTGACGAATAAGACTTTTCATTTAATATTTTTATCTAAACAAATTGATGGTTTAGTTTGCCGGGATAAAACCATAAATATCCTAAATTATTTCAATATAATATGCTATACTTAGAAAATTTCACATGAAAAAAGTTAAAATTTACTGTTTTTTTATGCAAAAATCATTACCTAGATTAGATCCGTAAAAGTAATAGCAATTTTGAAAATTAAGTAAAACGATATTACACTTTACATATTAAAAAGGAACTAGTAAACAGATACCTAGTATTAACAGTGAGATCAACACATAATATTACTAACTAACTAACTAACCATCACGCCATTTCCCCGAAGGGGTAGGCAGAGAGGATAGAACGCCACACCACTCTGTCCTGGCACACTTCTCTTGCTTCTTCCACATTCATACATCTCCTCATGCACGCACGTCGATTATTCCGACTTCTAATTTATCTTCTTTCGCTCTGTATCTTTGCTTAGCTTGTTTGATATTCGTTGAAAAGTTTTACGGGCGGAACGCTTGCCAACAAGAAAATAATGGAACGAAATGGAAATTCGCCCTGTAAAATGAAAACGTCAAATTTACTTGTTGAACTCATAATCTCGTTTAAAGGATTTGTTTGTTGCCAACGACTGCTTCAAAGAAATCTTTAAATTGTTGTAGTTCAAAGAAAGGAAATTAAGTGTTAAAAAATAACTATAATTGTAGGATTAAAAATCATCAAAACAATTACATAATTAGATTTGAAATAAACTCACCTTTGGGAGGATTGACTTTTACAGCACTCCTATAGAGACTTTCTTCGTCTTTCCAGTCCCGATTTCGCACTAAAGTACGCGCACTCAGCGCTAGGAGGAGCGCCCCCAGGGCCGCTAGACGAGCCCTGCTGCCCAACTTAGCCCCCACTTTAGCACCACCGATTCCCAACAGTAAACTAAACCCCACACTCGGTATATACAACACTCTCTCCGCCACTACAAACCCCACGTAAAAAAATAAATTACTCGCAGGCACGAAAGGAAAAGTCAGAAACGAAGCAGCAAGAAGCAAAGCGGAATGAGAACTCTTTCTTATATAAACTCTCGGCTTTTCTAATTGGGGTCTCACAGCTGCCAATGACACAATTGGAGCACATGTGCAAGAAGAATGAGAAGTCATCGCGTTGTTGTTATTCACAGCTCTGCAAGAACTGGAGTGGTGGTCAGTTAACATGTGTCTACAGCAAGAACATTGGCAGACAGCTTTACTACTGATCCTTCCACTGCTAACTAATACTCTACCAGCCTTAATAACACTAGCGTACCCGGACAAACTATTGAATTGATAAATTAATCCATTCCTGTTCACTTTCAAACACCTGCTTCCGTTGAACCCGTTCTTCTGGTATCCATAACCGTGTATTTTATTATTATCTTTTCTTAAATTACTTAATTGTTTGTTTTTGTTTTCTCCCTGGCGAAACACGGCCATGGTACTTTTGTAAAGCATCTTGAAAATCAAATAATAAAACGTTACTGATAAAAAATTCCTCGAGTCCATGATGGACGTTATTCTTGGCACTGCGTCCATCGACCAGTCGAAACTCAAGGTTGAGGGCATACTAGCAGAAAGAAGTTGAAGACTGGAAGGTAGTAGAAAGTAAGGAATCGAGTGACGATGGATGGCTCCTTGGCTGTTGGGTTGTCGGCTCTTGCGAATTTTGGACTAGCGCTGAGAGGTACTCTTGCGGCTAGAAGCGCGATAAGTGCGGCAGAAACCATCCCCACACTCACGATCCGCCTCTGTAACAAAGAAAAACAAAACAAATCAATGCGCAATCTCGACTTTTGTTCCTAATAATATTTTACCAAAGTCTCAAATTCAAATATCCGGATAAACTGTTTTAACACGAAAGAGCCTTCCCCGTGATTAAAAGTTGCCGAGATTCAAGATGGAACAAGTAATCAATTCAAGGCGTTGAGTTTGTATTTTACAATATTCAATGCGGTCTTTTCATGTTTACTTTTTCGCTTTAGAAGTGAGGATGGAGTTATTATATATGTAATAAGATGCTGAAAGGCAAAATAACGAGCTTCCCTGAAGCCTTTTTCTCCGCGTGTTACAAAGAATTTCATAAATAATTCAGTTCGAAAATGTATCGATTTCTTGCCGTAGTAAGAATTAATTATCTCCCCTTTTGTATTTCAGAATGAACATATTTTAATGTTTTTCATCAATTTTCTAAACCATCAAAATATAGTGGTGAACGGGTTTTTATTTATTTTTTAAATAATGGATAATTTTTCATTGTTTTTCAGTCGGGTGATGGTGCAAATCAAGGTCGACAATAAACGCAAAGAGACAAGAGGTAATTTAATAAAAAATAAAACAATTATCTTGCAGAAATAAATATACTTAATTTATGTTTCGGTGGGTATAATAAAATATATTAAGGAAGGATTTTGATATCTCTAGTACCTATTCAATTTGAGTTCACAGAAAAACCATCAACAAATAAACGCGATTAATGTAAGTATGGATAGCATATTTTTAGGGTTTAAAGTCCGGTTTTATAAACATCCGTTCTCAACGTTTAATATACCTACTAATAGTGTTATATTTGGTACATAATGTATGGAATATCACTCGATTAGTAAACCAAGCGTTACTAACGGATGCTGATAAAACCGGCTCTTAAGTCCTGAAATATTGGTAACACTACAAAGTAAATAATTAGTTGAGAGCGTTTACTCAGATTTTTTTTTGTCGTTTTATTTTCTACTATTGTATTTTTTTGCGAGAGTAATTAATCTTTATTCTGCATCTTTAAAACATTTGCCTTGTACCTTGACATATTTTGTTTAAATTTAGATTTAAAATTTTCAACCCGTTGACTTAAAATATATTTTTAAAATATATGCAATCAAATAATTATTTTTAACAACAACATTTTGAATGAATACAAATACTTGTAGACAAATTACTGGATTATATCCATGCTGGGCTGATATCAGATATTATTGATATCTCAACAGAGACAGAGAAACTATGGAAACGAATGTTGGTTATCTAGGCATTTACAGGGCTTATGACCTGTCATTGGCTAGGTTAAGTGGCCACTTGATGTATTTACAACATTCCCCATTCCACCCATCATCTGACAACCATGTATGACAAATTTTTGAAACTTGTGTATATGTTGAGTTTGTACAGAATAATCCACAAGCGAGTTGTGTTGTCGACAGATTTTTAATATTTTTAATATTCTTTCCCTATAGTGACATCTGTTGAGTGATGAACCTTACCTACATCAATAAAGTTAGATTGCCCAAAAAAAATGCCTATCTATTTTCTCAACTGATGTCACTATAGGGAAAGAATATTAAAAATATTAAAAATTAGTCGACAACACAACTCGCTTGTGGATTCTTCTGTACAAACTCAACATATAGCTATACAAGTTTCAAAAAATTATCATACATGGTTGTCAGATGATGGGCGGAATGAGGAATGTTTTAATACATCAAGTGGCCACTTAACCCAGCCAATGACAGGTCATAAGCCCTGTAAACGCCTAGATAACCCACATTCGTTTCCAGAGTTTCTCTATCTCTGTTGAGATATCAATAAATAATTATTCATTCAAATACATATGTAGCAGTTAATTTCATTACAATTCAGTGTCAAAACAATTTCGCTAATTGAAAAAGCTGTTTACGAATTCCCGAGTTAAACGTGTTAAGTGTCTAGTGACGTCCCCTACGCGTCATCAATGAGCTTTCATCATCAAGTGATGTAGAGGAAATAGTACTAATTGCTGCAAGTTACTAATGACGACTGATTCCAAATGATGTGTCAAAGGGTACAGTGATTGACATCGCCTGTCAAAAAGGAAGCCAAAGTAAAGCGGTGTAAGCCTACCTACCCTAGCAAATTTACAAGCTTCGTGATTCGTTCGAATGTCGAATGTTTGCTATCAATGACAGAATAATATTATTGATGATGCATATAAAAATGGTATAAATTATACGTTATTCAGTTTTTCCGATGTATCTAGTGGATGGCGCGTTGGGCTACCACGAATGAGGTCGATGGTTCGAAAAAATATTTCATATAATATGATACATTGGACTGGCACTGAAGCGTTAGACTGATGATCTTCATGTTCATCATCATCATCATCATCTCAGCCCGTTGAGGTCCACTGCTGGGCATAGGCCTCCCCATGCCGTCTCCACTCCTTCCGATCCTGCGCCGTGCCCATCCACTGTCTTCCAGCAGACTTCCTGATTTCGTCCACCCATCTCATCGGTGGACGTCCTTGAGGCCTCTGGTTCCTCGGTCTCCACACCAGAGCGCGTTTCGTCCATCTGTCGTCCGTCATTCTGGCTATGTGACTGGCCCATTTCCTTTTTAACTAAGCAATTCGCTCCACCACGTCGCAGACCTTTGTCTGGCGTCGGATCCAATCGTTCCTTTTTCGGTCTCTTAATGTTATTCCAAGCATAATCCTCTCCACGCTCCTCTGTGCAACTTGCAACTTATGGGAGGATTGCTTGGTCAGAGTCATTGTTTCCGCGCCATAAGTAAGGACGGGCAGAATGCATTGGTTGAATACTCGAGTCTTGAGTGAGTTGGGAATGGAGCTTCGGAATGTGGAATTTAGCTTTCCAAAAGCCACCCAAGAGAGATTTATCCTCCTATCCACCTCGCTGGTCTGATTGTCTCTGCCGATGGTGATTTTGTGATCTTCATGTTATAACTTATAAAAATACATATCAGTGGTAAATTAGGTTAAAAGTTATTAATTTATTCTTGCTATAAAATATAATATATGCTTTTAGTATTCCGCTATAAAACTAGTCAATAGATATTATTTGTTGATATTATTTATTATATCGCACAGATACTTCATTTGCGTTATCCACAAGCAAAAGATAAAAATGAATGTTTTTCGATTTAGTCAGTAATTAACCACCTCCCCCTACCCCTACCGCTCTTACCCTAGCCACTCCCCCTCCCGTGGGCGCTGCTGAGGGACGTATGACTTGTCACGATAAAACACGGTAGATACTTATCGACAAATTGGCCGAATTGAGTAACTCGGTAACAACTCTCACAAACGAGGCGCTTTGTTTAGCGGCATTATTTATAGTTTTAAAAACTATTGATTTTGTAAAAATCTTGTTAGTGGTTCTGTGAACGATAGATCAATAATTTTTGTGGTATGTTTGCTTGCCTATTTTACAAGGCATCAGTTTTTCGGTGTCTTGGACGTCCACTGTTGATAATTCGCTGGCAGTTTGCGTCAGACCTGTGGGACGTGGACTTGGCTTGGGAGGATGAACGGGAGCTGGCGGCCGATCGCTTGGCCTGGGCCTCGCTTCTGGTAATTTTTTGGAACTACTGCGCATACGATTTTGTACTGAATTCGTATGCGCAGAAGTGTCTAAAACCTTAACCCCTTACTGAATGGATTTTTTTTCAACTTGAAAAAAAATATATGTCATGTAGGATACTTAATAAGATCTGGGAAAAATAAAATAAAAAATATTTTTCGATTTTTTATTTTAATAAAAGAACATAATAAATCGGGCCATATCTGGCTTTACATGCATTAAAAACATAAAGTATAACTTGGCCACATTTGGCACTTCATGCGGTTGTGACTTACATCATACCTTTTTAGGTAACTTAAAGAGCTAAAAGCGTAAAACTATTTAAATGTTCGGGCCATATACGGGTCTATATGCGGTGAGGGATTAAGAGAATCGCACCGCTGGAGGCAGTTTGTGGAATTCATATGCTCCACATAGGGCGCGGATATGGTAAGATGATGATGATGATGATGTGGTATGTTAGGCATTGCCTCGTGGTGTGGTGTATAATACTTTAGACTGCTCAGAAGCGTAAGACTGATCACCTAACTTTCATGCAAGAGACACAAGAATAATAAATTTTTTCGTTATTACGACAAAACACTTCAACATATAGTGTCCAGCACTGACACGGCAGACGTATGGCCTAATTGCCATTCGCATCACACGTCTCTCTTATTGCCCTGAATACGTCATCAAAACACGGAAGGGTGGTGACATTGCGCGGGAAGTAAAAGTAAAAATTCTAAATTCAAATTCCGCAGTGACATGGCGGATATTGTGATGAGGGGCGGACAGAGTACGCATGTGTACGTAGAACTTGTAATTATGATTGTGCGATACCTCAACATAATAATAATTATAAAATGTTTACCTACAAGAATTTGGACACGCCTAAAAAGTTGCCTAAATAATAAAATAAAATTTTCGGCATTTTCAAAATGATATCTACGGGACGTAGACCTGACTTGGGAGAACGCACGGAAACTGGGAGACTGTTGCTTGGCTTCCATATTCAATCCAAATTCTCCACATAAATTAATTGTTGTTTATTTCACATAAAGACTTTTACATTAATCTAAAATAAAAATGAGCTAAAAAAAATAGTTCCTAATAAAATAATCAATTTGTGTTTTAGGGAGTAAATATAAAATTAAGGTGACGCAATTTATAGATTAAGTGGCCATTTTTAATAGATCTCCATATTGAATTTTTTAAATCAATCTCGATATTTCTGGCTCTGCCCTGACAAGGCGAAACAGCCGTCATCAAATAAAAGTAAATAAATACAACTTTTTGAACGTATACAATTACTTGTAGACAAATTACTGGATTATACCCATGCTGTCCTAAAACCAACTCAAATGTGGATACTTCTGTACAAACTCAACATATTATATAGAAGTTCAAAAATTTGTCAAATATGGTTGTCAGATGATAGGCGGAATAGGGAATGTTACAGTACATCAAGTGGCCACTTAACCCAGCCAATGACAGGTCATAAACCCTGTAAACGCCTAGATAACCCACATTTGTTTTTCAAGAGTTTCTCTGTCTCTGTTGAGATATCAATAATAGTAAATAAATACATTTAAAAAATCGAGTTTTATGTTAATAGTAATATGAGATGGAACTTTTCACGGATGGAACAAATTTCAAGAGCAAATCTTATATCGTTGTTGATTTGGTATTATGTTTACATCTCAAAAGCTCGAAATATCCCCATGCACAAGTACTTTGATCATTAGTATGTGACTACGGAGGAATCATATTGATCAGATCGGAGGCTTAGCACTCGTGTCACATCCCTTACAGGAGGTGCATGAGGGAATGGATAATGGATAATGGAGAATAAGCCATGGGTATGAATTGACTAGATGTATAGCTTGTTGACTATTGTATTTATACAGGAATACCGATGCAACTGCAAAGGAAAATAAAATGTGCAACTGAATATAACCTGAAAATTGTAAAAAAAAAAAACAGTAACTATTTTTTTAGGGTAAACAAAAATTTTGATGATTATGAACCCTGTAAATATTTGTATATTTATTAGTAGATTTTCGTAGTAGGCACTAATATTGATTGACTGTTCTGCCCTTTTGTTGTAATTTTTAATGTAAGTGCTGTAAAAATAAAATGAATATTGTAAATAAGTAAATATCTTTATTTTCATGATTTTCCGTACAGTGAGCGAACTTTAAGTGTAAATACATCAGTCTCAAATTAAATATTACTTCTTCTGATGTGACATATGACCGTGTCAAATAAAAAAAACTATAAGTTATAATGATTTTAAAAAGAACATGTAATAATATCATCTCAACCACTTTTTGTGTATAAAACAACGCACAGATGGTCGTATAATAGTGTTTTTTTACATATGGGATACATTTTATGAATGAATATTAAGAAGGAACTATCGAAATACCGAAAACGTCGCAGAGAGCAGAAACAGTCCATGATGCAGGATATGAACAAGTAAAGAGGAACATAGAAGCCCTTGTTAATGTCCGTTTAATACTGAATTTACTATTTTATTTACAATTTGAACATTCACGTAATATACGTAATTTGATCTCACCGTTTCGTAAAAGCTTCGAATTTCCGAAAATAATTAAATTTCAACATTCGGGCATATGGTAAAAGTTTAGGCACATCCTGCTGTGAATACATATACTATCCATAGGTATACTACAATCGAACGCTCGAACACTGCTCAGCAATACGGCACAACAATACGACGTCAATCTAAGTTGTTATGTCGAATGCACTTAGCTCAGTCGATCCAGACATTCTCCATTTCCCGGACAAATGCGCCGTGACAGCTGCAGTTCATATGTACTCCAGGGGTAGGCAACCGGAAACTTTACCGCCACTCAACTAAGTCAACTATCAAAAACCAACGGAGAGAACTTTTAATTTGCTTAATTAATCCAGAATATTTAATTACGAAAGCCAAGTTTGTAAGAAGTCGGAATAATCGACGTGCGTGCATGAGGAGATGTATGAATGTGGAGGAAGCAAGAGAAGTGTGCCAGGACAGAGTGGTGTGGCGTTCTATCCTCTCTGCCTACCCTTTCGGGGAAATGGCGTGATGGTTAGTTAGTAAGTTAAGTTTGAATACCAAATTCTAATTTTGAACTAACAAACGAATCGTCATATTTGATTAAATGTTCATAAAATTTTGTTCATTTACAAACTGGAAAGATGCAGCACAATTACATCTTAAGCTTAATCGACAAGTTACATTAACAACAGTGGCCGAAGTTATTGAAATTTTAACATTATAGTTTAATTTACATTATACAATTAACAAATTTTATATTATTAGCTATATAAGAGATATCAAAACACATTTTTTTTTCATGTGAGCCTACATGTTATTTTAAAGCATTTGAAAAGAAATATATAAGAAATATTCTCGGTTTTTCTAACATATTATTGAAAAAATATTATTATTATATGCAAATAGTAAAGAAAATAATAAATTTATTGACCTATCATCATTGTTATCTGCTAACATTATGTATTATAATGTACATTAATCCCACTTACGGCCTCTATGCTAAGCGATCGACCGCCATTTCCCGTTCAATCATGGACCCAAATATGGTCCACGTCCCACAATTCTATCTTCAGCAATGCATGCAGGGTTCTAATGCCTTGTAAAATATTGAGCCTCGTCACAATTTCCAACTGATCGAAAGCAATCCCAATATTCATATATTTAAAATCAGGCAGTAAAAAAATAAATGCTAATAAAAAATAAATAACGAAACCATGTGGATTTCTATGGGTATGATGGGAACCCAGTATTTTATACACAGTAAAATTATGTTTACCAAGTAAAACAATGTTGGTTACCACTGATAGGGGAACATAGTCTAACTGTAGCAGCGAATGTATGCAAGGTTGCGCGCTGCATGAAATAGCTGTAATTGGAAACTCGACGCGACTAAGTTAATATGGGGCACAATAGCCCGCGTATTGCTGATGTGTTTGATCTTGACTGACGCATTTACCCCACTGCTTGATTTGGTGGCTAGAAGTATTATATGGTTTATAGCTGATTCATGTTTATTTGCCTAGCTAATGGATGGACTAAAGACCTGTAATTTCTTGATATAAAAACGAAATACAGGAATTTAAATTTGAACCGACCACCCATGATATAAGTCAGGAAAGTATTTATATATATATTTACATATTAATATTATGCACACAGAGTTGTGTATAATAAATGAACAGTGTAGGGGTTAGAAGAGGAGAGTGAAACAACAGTATAAGAATATTTCCAAGGTTATTTTAAAAATCTATGTTGATAATCACAGTCAATCAAATTGAAAAAACTAAAACAAATGAGTTTGTTATCAGCCGTAACTAAGGAAACCGCGCGCTTGCGCTTTCTGAACAAACTTTCGTAGTTGAGTGAAAACGAGCTTTATTGCTCAAGGAACAGGATTCAAACCTTCCCAAGAATGTAAACCTTATTCCAACATAAATTATAATATTTTAATAATTTCAAAAATGCAGATTCATAAATGTGCTTTTTTTTATTTTTAAACTTATATTTATTCTCTTAAAAATTATTATCATATTGAACTATGCCATAGAAATAATTTTTTTAGAGTCCACATATTTTAACGAAAATCAGTATTCGTATTTTCGTATAAAATAAAGTAAATAATATAAAGAAATATTTTTTTAAATAATATATGTAAAAAGGATTCCGGAATTTGATTATGAACACATTTAAAATTCTAATGCCGGCCTCTGGTGTAGCCTTAAAAGTAATCGCGAAATGTCGGTAAAATAATAATTAATTTTATCTTTGGCACTATTAGAATTATTCCTAATCAGCAATATTATTGTAATAATATTTTCCGATAAAGGTTTGAAATGAGTTCATTGCTCGCAATCAACCCTTAGTAAAATTTAGTATTATTGTTATTATTATGTGCACCGTAACCCTCATAAAGGTATATAATAAGAAAATTATAATTTTCCTAATATTTTATTTATTTGTTATGGTAATTTAACAAAGGTACATATAAAAATGTATTAAAATAATATACTTAATATAAGTTATTATGTAGAACCTCAATTATATAATAGATTTGGACATCATTCGTAGTATAGCAAGACATAAGGCTATGAATAATATTATTTAAAAGATATTATGTTTTGCGAAATACCTAAATACAAGACTGGCGCGAAACGTAAGACTGATCGTCTTGCCTTTATGTTACAAATGAACTAGATTTACTGCACTAACTGTACCAATGCAGTGCCCTATGCACCATTGGGTGTGGATAAGGAAAGTAGTGGTAGTAATGAATAGGTGTAAGTAATCGATGGTGATGTTTTTTTAAAATATTTTAATGACCTCAACAGGCCACTGGAGGCCCAATTACAGAAGGGAAAATCATCACAAACACCCAGGCTTGAGAAAAATCACTTTTGATTTTTGTGTTCTCACCGGGAATCGAACCCGGAACCTCCATATCGTGAGTCCAGCGTCTTAGCCATTACGCTACGGAGGCCACCATGTTCCTTATGAAATAGTGGATTGCCGCCTACGATATGCAGTTTTCAATTTAATTTCACAGATGAGTATACACCGCGTTACAAAACTCTATGTACAAGCGGGAAACGAGTGAATCTACATCATATTTGGAGTCGATTTTGTAAACAAGAAACTGCACAGGAAACTGTACATTTTTCGGCCCCGTATAAAGTGCGCATTAGAACTATTATTTACTTCGCATAGAGAACTAGAGCCTAGCTATAAAGGTAGAGTTTGACGTGAGCCATGCCCATCTCAACTGTTATTGAAAAAAACGCAATCAGTATTCTTTTGTAAGAACCAAATCGACATTCCACTCTTCAATTTGGGAGTAAATATTTAAGTCGTTTCGTCAAATGGTCTTAATAAAGTTGAAGAAAAAGTAATTTAATCAATTTCTATTGTTTCACTTGGGACCGGTTGTCGCTTTATGAGTTCGTGTTCAGAAATAATTATTTCACTTCATAATTTACTCGGAACAATGTGCACAGAAATGATATTTATCAGAAAATTCAAGTCTAAGTATTTCTAAGAAAAGGGGTTTATAAAATAAAGTTAAAAAACACTAAAAGGAATAACTTTTTAAACTAATGTCAGTTTTCCAAGGTATTGCTTTTATGTATTTTTGGGGTTCTTATTAATTTTTCAAAGAAAAAATACATAGGTACTGTGTAATAGATGTTTGATTAAAATAATATTATTTTAATTGTACAAAATTGGAATAATGTGCAGAGGTAGGAATAAACAATAATATTTTTTATGTTTTCTAAAATTATTTATAATTGTTGGTTTGTCCACTTAATAAAAGTTAAAAAAGTAAATTTAAATACATTTATTATTATTTATTGATTTATTTCATTGTTTTTACGCCCATAGGGCTTTTACATCGACATTTTTATATGATTACACAGTAGGTAGCTATTCATTACCGCCAGAGATGGCATCCAGACACTGTTCCCTACAATGCACCAGATTTGTGTTGAAAACATCAATACAGTGCGCGCATTCTTCGTATCGGTGAGTTAGCACTGTAATTGGTCGATGATTGGCTACAGTAAAATAGTGCATTACTACGGGTAACTCGATTATTAGTATAATTTATTAGTGCCATTTTTTTTGTGAGAAATCACCTCAAGGGCGCTGTACATTTGATATTCTTAATTAATTTCATTCCCAATTTATGAATAAAGGATCCGAGACAACGATTATTTAGGAAACGATATTAAATATATACGTAGGCGAAGTGCTGAACTCCAATTTGTCTTGCAGCTACAAAGTACATGGACGGTTGGAACTCAGCTTCACCCACGTACAAATTAAATCAAACCTATTTTACTAAAAACGCGATACAAGTGACATACTTATTCTACTGATAGCAGATAGAGTCTAGAATATATATATATGAATAGTATTTTTATTTATTAAATAGCACTCTGCTAATTTTTATTCATCATTAATTTATAATATGCACGTAAGTAACTTCAGTATTAGGTGTATCGGGTATGAAATAATACAGTTATAATATATTTTTAAAAAACGCGTTTAAATAAATATTTCACATTGATACCAAAGGGAATCGAACCAGGGACCTCATGCATGGTCCAACGTGCTGACCACGAGGTGGACATTCAACATTTGTAGTTATTAAATGTTTCACTTAAATTATTTCATGAATATTGCAATCCTAAATATTGTTTACGAGTTTAATTATTTTTATAACACATTAAATGGAAATAAACATAAAATGATTGGAATATAAACACTATTGAGCTATGTGTTTAAGCTTTAGTTTACGCCGCTAAATTGCTTTTGGGTAGTAAAGTTAAACATAAAAAATATGTTTATGATGTTTGCGTGATTTATATTTTAATTAAGATAAGCTTGTCGGGTTAGTGGCATGGTTTCATTTAGTGACTGGCCTCAAATATAATCAATGCATAGGTGTAACAAAGGTTTGAAACTGATTTAAGTTTAAACATTTTTCTAATAAATTATGATTCAATAAAACGATGTTATGTGCTACTATTGGTTTATTCTATAGTACTAGACCCCTACCCCTCTCAAGACCCCCCTACCCTTACCTCCTAGTTTTTTACATATAGACAAAATTATCAATGATCAGTCTTGCGTATGCGCCATGCTAGTCCAAGGCATCACATATGAACTTTTTTTCAATAAAAAATGACATTTAAAGAATTGTTTCACATTTAACCTTTCGAAAGAAAAATTCACTACCCCATGCATAGAAGCTCAACACGGCATCCACTACACACTGAAATTGTTATAAAATTTATTTATTAATAATTGGGGTACATACTAGACTTACCGAATAGTTTTTTTCAATTTAAATCAAGTTATTTCCATCGAACATGATAAAATTGAATAATAATGTACATAATTATAAATATTAGCGCTGCAATTTAATTTAACAGCCGTGGTAACGGTTTATTTAAATTGGAAAATTAGTGACAATAATTAACATTTAATCGGGAAATCTACATTTTGTAAAGCGGCAGTAGAGAAATTACCGTAATCGTAGGTTTAATTGACTAATTAGGGGAAAGTCTATTTGATAATGCCCGGAACTAATGTGTTAAATAACTTATTTAATGGTTAATAAACTTTAGATTTTATCTTTATTTCTCGTTTGGACTTAGGTACCGGTAGTCATTTTTCTTCTGTATTGTAATACTACCACTACTACTTTCCCTCTTCCGCACCCAGTGATGCATAGGGCACTGCATTGGTACACCAAGTAAAGAGTATCTTGATAATTTAATTACAGGGTAAGATGATCAGTTTTGCGCTTCCGAACAAGTCCAAGGTCCATGAAAAATTAACATGAAAATCACATATAAATAAATATTTGATGTTGATCCCCGGAAGCTCTTCTGTATTGTAAGTAGGCATTATATATTTTTTTACCATCTCAAGAGACTAGGAGGTTCAATTTAAAAAGAAGTAAAACATCTCGTATTACGGTTGACAGTTCTCATCCCTTGTGATATAAAATATGTTTGTTTAATATCTAAGGCATGATGTAAGATGCTTAGCAATAACACAACAAAAAAAATGTCTTTATTTTGTATCTACATTAATTTTCAAAGTATTACCTAATAAATATCGTGCGTTTCAACAAAGATGAGATAATTAGTACTATGATTTCCTGCATAGCGAAACTTAAGACAGAAGAATAATGTTTGATCTGCTCTTTCTTTTTAAAATATTGAATGGTCTTATTGATTGTCCTGAGTTGTTAGGACTGATAAATTTACGTGTCCCCAACAGAAACACCAGGCTACAATCATTGTTTAGTGTTGCCAAATTAAACTCGAACCATCAAAAATATTCTTTATTCAACCGGCTACATATAATAGGTAATGAGTATAGCACAAAACTAGATATTTTTCAGCATGTCGTTGTCATGTTTTAGGGGTGCATTGCTTGCTTGCTTGTCGGACCCGATGCATATATAACTTACTAATTTATTAACAATTTCTTTTTTAATCCTATTTTTTGTTTGTTTTTTTTTTGCAATTGTATTTTATATATTGGTTTTTAGTAATTTTTTTTTATTATCTGTATAACATATAATATATTCTTGTTATATTTGCTTTATTATTGATATTTATGTTATTGTGTACTTTCTTAGTCTTATTTTTCTTATTATTGTAAAGGGTACAGTGTACCGTGCATATGAAATAAATAAATAAAAAACCTTTATTTTATTTATTTTCATCATTTTTGTCGTTTTACGACCAAAGTTCTCAAAAAAGATGAATAACTTAAAACCATTAAACATCGCCAA
Source organism: Micrasema minimum (assembly GCA_022494985.1). Classification (NCBI taxonomy): domain Eukaryota; kingdom Metazoa; phylum Arthropoda; class Insecta; order Trichoptera; family Brachycentridae; genus Micrasema; species Micrasema minimum. The sequence goes on along the minus strand of JAGVSP010000137.1, from coordinate 13,156 downwards.
TAATCCACAAGGGTTACATCCAAAGTTACATTAGGTTACTTGTTAACAAACATACCCACTTTGAACGTGTACTGCGGCGTTAATTTATTCCTTTTACATTATGTTATGAATGTACAAACTTAAGGATTTGTTAAAAAAATATGTAGCGTATTTTGCAACAGTACGCATTATCGATCGAAACAAAAACAATATGTTATAAGGCTACATTTTGAATTGAGATAAGTAATATATTTTAGATTGAACCCATCCTATGGTTCGATTTTCATCTACGATTTCAAAACACATACCCTTTTCAAGTTTCAAATACTACAATTATATAACATTAGGTATATATTGTTATAATATCTTTGAATATCATTCTAGAGATATCTATTCATTAGGCAACCGCTATCATTTCCTTTCATGGGGAACTATTCGCACAGAAATCTGTATACAAACATCTAGGCATCTTATTTGGCCAAAATAAGAGATAAATTTCATACGAGGCATCTATGTAGGATATGGGGGTGGTAAAATCCGCTTATTCTCTTCAGATTACACCCCTGGTGCCTCCAACCCCCTACGAACAATAGCCAATCAAGGAGATACACCCCTCAATAGACTGTTTATTGATTCGTTCCTTTTGTTTTGTTTATTTGCTAAACATGATATCTTATAATATGAAGGCTTGACTTAATAATTCGGCTTGACTAAGTAATTAATTCGGACTTATTATTTATATCTGTACCAATTCATCTATGTAGATACCTATTTGTCTGTTTTTATTTTCTGATAGTGCCTACCTATATTTAAGAGTAATTGCTAGTAAAAAAAATATCATGTAAGTTTATTGGTGCGTAGATGTTTTGGTGTCACCAAGTTGGTGGCCAATTAAGTAGTACAGATTTATGTGGGTGCGCAGAAAGAGAGAGAGTAAAACAGGTACTTACGTTTTTTTTACAATGGTTTATTCACAAAAACTAACTACTGATGCTAACACTTAAATCAATGAAAAAGATTGTTGAAGAATGGCTAATAAAACAATGATTTTAAATTCTCGAATGTTGGCGGGAATAATGTGCCTTAGAGACGCGTGCGCTCACGAGGCGAGCCGAAGGGATTCTCGTCGTAAGTTCGTACGCCTTCGTACGTGTTCGTCTTCCCTCGTCGCGTCATTGTTGCCCGCCACAATACCTAAAATTTTTCATTGAAATATTAATTTATTTTTATTTATTAAAAAAAAATGTTTATATAATATTTAAACACACTTCCCGTTAGATTTTTTTTTAATGTTAAAAAAATGGAACTGAAGTAGATCATAGTATAAACGTAGTTGGTACAGCTTGTCAAGTTACTGGCAAACATTGGTAACCAACAATTTACTAGAAAAAATTTGTCGATTGATTCGCCATTCATTTTTTAACACTTCATAATGAATTATAATGAAATAAAACGATGTTATGTGTTACTATTGGTTTATTCTATGGAAATAGAATTAACCTACACTACCTGGTTTCGGGAGTAAAGTTCTCCCATCGACTGGTGTAAAGACACTCAATTAGAATACAGATCTTATACAGAAAAATACAGAAAAAATGAAATTGCAATACTTAAAAATCTAAACACAAGGGTAACATAAATATTGATACATGGAAGGAATAGAAAAAATATAGAAAAAACATCTTGGAACAGTGGTGATGGTAAAATACTAAGACATCATAAACATATTTTTTATGTTTAACTTTACTACCCAAAAGCAATTTAGCGGCGTAAACTAAAGCTTAAACACATGGCTCAATAGTGTTTATATTCCAATCATTTTATGTTTATTTCCATTTAATGTGTTATAAAAATAATTAAACTCGTAAACAATATTTAGTAATGCAATATTCATGAAATAATAGAAGAGGAAAGATTTAATAACTACAAATGTTGAATGTCTACCTCGTGGTCAGCACGTTGGACCACGCATGAGGTCCCGGGTTTTTTTTAAAATATATTAAAAACTGTATTATTTCATGCCCGATACCCTACCTTGTACTGAAGTGTTTTACGGGAACTTACGTGCATGTTATAACTTAATGATGAATAAAAATTAGCAGAGTGCTATTTTATAAATAATAATACTTATATAATAAATAATAAATTATATATATATACATATTCTAGACTCTATCTGCCATCAGTTGAATTAGTATGTCACTTGTATCGCGTTTTTAGTAAAATAGCTTTGATTTAATTTGTACGTGGGTGGAGTTCCACCGTCCATGTGCTTTGTAGCTGCAAGACAAATTGGAGTTCAGCACTTCGCCTACGTATATATTTAAATATCGTTTTCTAAATAATCGTTGTCTCAGATCCTTTATTCATAAATTGGAATGGAAATTAATTAAAATATCGAATGTACAGCGCCCTTGAGGTGATTTCTCACTAAAAATGGCACTTAATAAATTATACTAATAATCGAGTTACCCGTAGTAATGCACTATTTTACCGAAGCCAATCATCGACCAATTACAGTGCTAACTCACCGATACGAAGAATGCGCGCACCGTATTGATGTTTTCAACACAAATCTGGTGCATTTTAGGGAACAGTGTCTGGATGCCATCTCTGGCGGTAACGAAATAGCTACCTACTGTGTAATCATATAAAAATGTCGATGTAAAAGCCCTGTGGGCGTAAAAACAATAAAATAAATAAAATAAATAATAATAAATATATTTAAATTTACTTTTTTAACTTTTATTAAGTGGACAACCAACAATTATAAATAATTTTAGAAAACATAAAATATTATTGTTTATTCCTACCTCATTCCAATTTTGTACAATTAAAATAATATTATTTTAATCGAACGTCTAGTACATACATAGTACCTATGTATTTTTTCTTTGAAAAATTAATAAGAACCCAAAAAATACATAAAAGCAATACCTTGGAAAACTGACATTAGTTTAAAAAGTTATTCCTTTTAGTGTTTTTTTAACTTTATTTTATAAACCCTTTTCTTAGAAATACTTAGACTTGAATTTTCTGATAAATATCATTTCTGTGCACATTGTTCCGAGTAAATTATGAAGTGAAATAATTATTTCTGAACACGAACTCATAAAGCGACAACCGGTCCCAAGTGAAACAATAGAAATTGATTAAATTTACTTTTTCTTCAACTTTATTAAGACCATTTGATGAAACGACTTAAATATTTACTCCCAAATTGAAGAGTGGAATGTCGATTTGGTTCTTACAAAAGAATACTGATTGCGTTTTTTTCAATAACAGTTGAGATGGGCATGGCTCACGTCAAACTCTACCTTTATAGCTAGGCTCGAGTTCTCTATGCGAAGTAAATAATAGTTCTAATGCGCACTTTATACGGGCCGAAAAATGTACAGTTTCCTGTGCAGTTTCTTGTTTTACAAATCGACTCCAAATATGATGTAGATTCACTGGTTTCCCGCTTGTACATAGAGTTTTTGTAACGCGGTGTATACTCATCTGTGAAATTAAATTGAAAACAAAACAATGCATATCGTAGGCGGCAATCCACTATTTCATAAGGAACATGGTGGCCTCCGTAGCGTAATGGCTAAGACGCTGGACTCACGATACGGAGGTTCCGGGTTCGATTCTCGGTGAGAACACAAAAATCAAAAGTGATTTTTCTCAAGCCTGGGTGTTTGTGATGATTTTCCCCTCTGTAATTGGGCCTCCAGTGGCCTGTTGAGGTCATTAAAATATTTTAAAAAAACATCACCTTCGATTACTTACACCTATTCATTACTACCACTACTTTCCCTTATCCACACCCAATGATGCATAGGGCACTGCATTGTTACAGTTAGTGCAGTAAATCTAGTTCATTTGTAACATAAAGGCAAGACGATCAGTCTTACGTTTCTCGCCAGTCTTGTATTTAGGTATTTCGCAAAACATAATATTTTTAAATAATATTATTCATAGCCTTATGTCTTGCTATACTACGAATGATGTCTAAATCTATTATATAATTGAGGTTCTTCATAATAAAATTATATTAAGTATATATTATTTTAATACATTTTTTATATGTACCTTTGTTAAATTACCATTACAAATAAAGAAAATATTAGGAAAATTATAATTTTCTTATTATACCTTTATGAGGGTAACGGTGCACATAATAATAACAATAATACTAAAATTTACTACTAGGGTTGTTTGGCGAGCAATGAACTCATTTCAAACCCTTTATCGGAAAAATATTATTACAATAATATTGCTGATTAGGAATAATTCTAATAGTGCCAAAGATAAAATTAATTATTATTTTACCGACATTTCGCGATTACTTTTAAGGCTACACCGGAGGCCGGCATTAGAATTTTAAATGTGTTCATAATCAAATTCCGGAATCCTTTTTACATGTATTATTTAAAAAAAATATTTCCTTAATATTATTACTTTAATGAAAATACGAATACTGATTTTCGTTCAAATATGTGGACTAAGAAAAAATCATTTATTTCTATGGCATAGTTCAATATGATAATAATTTTTAAGAGAATAAAAATATGTTTAAAAATAAAAAAAAGCACATTTATGAATCTGCATTTTTGAAATTATTAAAATATATTAATTTATGTTGGAATAAGGTTTACGTTCTTGGGAAGGATTGAATCCTGTTCCTTGAGCACTAAAATAAAGCTCGTTTTCACTCAACTACGAAAATTTGTTCAGAAAGCGCAAGCGCGCGGTTTCCTTAGTTACGGCTGATAACAAACTCATTTGTTTTAGTTTTTTTTCAATTTGATTGACTGTGATTATCAACATAGATTTTTAAAATATCCTTGGAAATATTCTTATACTGTTGTTTCACTCTCCTCTTCTAACCCCTACACTGTTCATTTATTATACACAACTCTGTGTGCATAATTTTATATAATAAATATATATAAATTACATTCCTGACTTATATCATGGGTGGTCGGTTCAAATTTAAATTCCTATATTTCGTTTTTATATCAAGAAATTACAGGTCTTTAGTCCATCCATTAGCTAGGCAAAAAAACATGTTTCAGCTATATACCATATAAATTACTACTTCTAGCCACCAAATCAAGCAGTGGGGTAAATGCGTCCGTCAAGATCAAACACATCAGCAATACGCGGGCTATTGTGCCCCATATTAAACTTAGTCGCGTCGAGTTTCCAATTACAGCTATTTCATGCAGCGCGCAACCTTGCATACATTCGCTGCTACAGTTAGACTATGTTCCCCTATCAGTGGTAACCAACATTGTTTTACTTGGTAAACATAATTTTTTACTGTGTATAAAATACTGGGTTCCCATCATACCCATAGAAATCCACATGGTTTCGTTATTTATTTTTTATTAGCATTTATTTTTTTACTGCCGATTTTAAATATTATGAATATTGGGATTGCTTTCGATCAGTTGGAAATTGTGACGAGGCTCAATATTTTACAAGGCATTAGAACCCTGCATGCATTGCTGAAGATAGAAATTGTGGGACGTGGACCATATTTGGGTCCATGATTGAACGGGAAATGGCGGTCGATCGCTTAGCATAGAGGCCGTAAGTGGGATTAATGTACATTATAATACATTAATGTTAGCAGATAACAATGATGATAGGTCAATAAATTTATTATTTTCTTTACTATTTGCATATAATAACATTTTTTCAATAATATGTTAGAAAAACGAGAATATTTCTTATATATTTCTTTTCAAATGCTTTAAAATAACATGTAGGGCTCACATGAAAAAAAATGTGTTTTGATATCTCTTATATAGCTAATAATATAAAATTTGTTAATTGTATAATGTAAATTAAACTATAATGTTAAAATTTCAATAACTTCGGCCACTGTTGTTAATGTAAATTGTCGATTTAAGCTTAAGATGTAATTGTGCTGCATCTTTCAGTTTGTAAATGAACAAAATTTTATGAACATTTAATCAAATATGACGATTCGTTTGTTAGTTCAAAAATTAGAATTTGGTATTCAAACTTAACTTACTAAAAAACATCACGCCATTTCCCCGAAGGGGTAGGCAGAGAGGATAGAACGCCACACCACTCTGTCCTGGCACACTTCTCTTGCTTCCTCCACATTCATACATCTCCTCATGCACGCACGTCGATTATTCCGACTTCTTACAAACTTGGCTTTCGAATTAAATATTCTGGATTAATTAAAGCAAATTAAAAGTTCTCTCCGTTGGCGTTTTGGTAGTTGACTTAGTTGAGTGGCGGTAAAGTTTCCGGTTGCCTACCCTGGAGTACATATGAACTGCAGCTGTCACGGCGCATTTGTCCGGGAAATGGAGAATGTCTGGATCGACTGAGCTAAGTGCATTCGACATAACAACTTAGATTGACGTCGTATTGTTGTGCCGTATTGCTGAGCAGTGTTCGAGCGTTCGATTGTAGTATACCTATGGATAGTATATGTATTCACAGCAGGATGTGCCTAAACTTTTACCATATATGCCGAATGTTGAATTTTTATTTATTTTCGGAAATTCGAAGCTTTTACGAAACGGTGAGATCAAATTACGTATATTACGGTGAATGTTCAAATTGTAAATAAAAATAGTAAATTCAGTATTAACGGACATTAACAAGGGCTTCTATGTTCCCTCTTTACTTGTTCATATCCTGCATCATGGACTGTTTCTGCTCTCTGCGACGTTTTCGGTATTTCGATAGTTCCTTCTTAATATTCATTCATAAAATGTATCCCATATGTAAAAAAACACTATTATACGACCATCTGTGCGTTGTTTTATACAAAAAAGTGGTTGAGATGATATTATTACATGTTCTTTTTAAAATCATTATAACTTATAGTTTTTTTTATTTGACACGGTCATATGTCACATCAGAAGAAGTAATATTTAATTTTGAGACTGATGTATTTACACTTAAAGTTCGCTCACTGTACGGAAAATCATGAAAATAAAAGATATTTTACTTATTTACAATATTCATTTTATTTTTTACAGCACTTACATTAAAAAAATACAACAAAAGGGCAGAACAGTCAATCAATATTAGTGCCTACTACAAAAATCTACTAATAAATATCCAAATATTTACAGGGTTCATAATCATCAAAATTTTTGTGTTACCCTAAAAAATTAGTTACTGTTTTTTTTTTTTTTACAATTTTCAGGTTATATTTCAGTTGCACATTTTATTTTTCTTTGCAGTTGCATCGGTATTCCTGTATACATACAATAGTCAACAAGCTATACATCTAGTCAATTCATACCCATGGCTTATTCTCCATTATCCATTATCCATTCCCTCATGCACCCACCTCCTGTAAGGATGTGACACGAGTGCTAAGCCTCCGATCTGATCAATATGATGCCTCCGTAGTCACATATAATGATCAAAGTACTTGTACATGGGGATATTTCGAGCTTTTGAGATGTAAACATAATACCAAATCAACAACGATATAAGATTTGCTCTTGAAACTTGTTTAGTTCCAACTTATATTATTATTAACATAAATTTCGTTTTTTTTTGTATATTTAAAATAACTAACCATCACGCCATTTCCCCAAAGGGGTAGGCAGAGAGGATAGAATAACTGTCCTGGCATACTTCTCTTGCTTCCTCCACATTCATACATTTTCTCATGCACGCACGTCGATTATTCCGACTTCTTACATGCCAACTTTCAAGCACATGTTTTACTTGATCATGCCATGTCTTTCTCGGCCTTCCTCGACTTCTACATCCAGGCACAGTCGCATCATAAATTTTTTAGCCGTTCTTTCATCATCCATTCTCTCTACATGACGGAACCATCGTAAAAGACCTTTCTTAATTTTGTCGATAAAGCTTATCTCAGCCCTTGCACTCTGCTCTAATTCCGACATTATGTACACCTATCATACATAGTCTTACCACACATTTCGCCTGAAGAGATCGCATTTCAAACTGCGTTCAATCTACTTTCGTCCTTCTTTTTCCAACACCACGCTTCACTACCATACATAAGGGTTGGTACCAGGACTCCATTGTGTATTTATATACTTTCATTTAGTGACAGCCGAACCAGAAAAATCGAAATTGATTTTTATAAAATTCAATACCGGTTTCTATTAAAAACTCAATCTTTAAATTGCGTCATTTTAATTCCATAATCACTCCCTAAAAATAAATTGATTATTTTATTAGGAACAATTTTTTTACCTCGTTTTATTTTATATTTTTGTAAAAGTCTTTGTGTGAAATAAACAACAATTTATTTATGTGGAGAATTTGGATTGAATTTGGAAGCCAAGCAACAGGCCCCCAGTTTCTGTGGGTCCTCCCAAGTCAGGTCTACGTCCCGTAGATATCATTTGAAAATATGCCGAAAATTTTATTTTATTATTGAGGCAACTTTTTAGGCGTGTCCAAATTCTTGTAGGCTAACATTTTATAATTATTATTATGTTGAGGTATCGCACAAACATAATTACCAGTTCTACGTACGCATGCGTACTCTGTCCGCCCTAATCATCACAAATATTCCGCCATGTCACTGCGGAATTGAATTTTAGAATTTTTACTTTTACTTCCCGCGCAATGTCACCACCCTTCCGTGTTTTGATGACGTATTTCAGGGCAATAAGAGAGACGTGTGATGCGAATGGCAATTAGGCCATACGTCTGCCGTGTCAGTGCAGGACACTGTATGTTGAAGTGTTTTGTCGTAATAACGAAAAAATTGATTTTTCTTGTGTCTCTTGTATGAAAGTTAGGTGATCAGTCTTACGCTTTTGAGCATTTCCAAAGTATTATACACCACACCACGAGGCAATGTCTAACATTACCACATCATCATCATCATCATCTTACATATCCGCGCCCTATGTGGGAGCATATGAATTCCACAAACTGCCTCCAGCGGTGCGATTCTTCTTTAATCCCTTACCGCATATAGGGGGGGGGGGGGTGGGAAGAAGAGGTGGAGGGTGGGGGGGATTCCCGTATATGGCCCGAACATTTAGATAGTTTTATGCTTTAGCTCTTTAAGTTACCTAAAAAGATTTAGTGTAAGTCACAACCGCATGAAGTGCCAAATGTGGCCAAGTTAAACTTTATGTTTTTAATGCATGTAAAGCCAGATATGGCCCCGATTTATTATGTTCTTTTATTAAAATAAAAAATCGAAAAATATTTTTTATTTTAGTTTTTCCCAGATCTTAATTAAGTATCCTACATGACATTATATTTTTTTCAAGTTGAAAAAAAATCCATTCAGTAAGGGGGTTAAGGTTTTAGACACTTCTGCGCATGACGAATTCAGTACAAAAATCGTATGCGCAGTAGTTCCAAAAAATTACCAGAAGCGAGGCCCAGGCCAAGCGATCGGCCGCCAGCTCCCGTTCATCCTCCCAAGCCAAGTCCACGTCCCACAGGTCTGACGCAAACTGCCAGCGAATTATTAACAGTGGACGTCCAAGGACGCCGAGAAACTGATGCCTTGTAAAATAGGCAAGCAAACAAATACACAAAAAATTATTGATCTATGGTTCACAGAACCACTAACAAGATTTTTACAAAATCAATAGTTTTTTAAAACTATAAATAATGCCGCTAAACAAAGCGCCTCGTTTGTGAGAGTTGTTACCGAGTTACTCAATTCGGGCCAATTTGTCGATAAGTATCTACCCGTGTTTTTATCGTGACAAGTCATACGTGCCTCAGCAGCGCCCACGGGAGGGGGAGGGGCTAGGGTAAGAGCGGTAGGGGTAGGGGGAGGTGTTTAATTACTGACTAAATCGAAAAACATTCGTTTTTATCTTTTGCTGGTGGATAACGCAATGGAAGTATTTGTGCGATGTAATAAATAATATCAACAAATAATATCTATTGACTAGTTTTTATAGCGGAATACTAAAAAGCATATATTATATTTTATAGCAAGAATAAATTAATAACTTTTAACCTAATTTTACCACTGATATGTATTTTTATAAGTTATAACATGAAGATCACAAAATCACCATCGGCAGAGACAATCAGACCACGAGGTGGATAGGAGGATAAATCTCTCTTGGGTGGCTTTTGGAAAGCTAAATTCCACATTCCGAAGCTCCATTCCCACTCACTCAAGACTCGAGTATTCAACCAATGCATTCTGCCGTCCTTACTTATGGCGCGGAAAACAATGACTCTGACCAAGCAATCCTCCCATAAGTTGCAAGTTGCACAGAGGGAGCGTGGAGAGGATTATGCTTGGAATAACATTAAGAGACCGAAAAAGGAACGATTGGATCCGACGCCAGACAAAGGTCTGCGACGTGGTGGAGCGAATTGCTTAGTTAAAAAGGAAATGGGCCAGTCACATAGCCAGAATGACGGACGATATCGACAGATGGACGAAACGCGCTCTGGTGTGGAGACCGAGGAACCAGAGGCCTCAAGGACGTCCACCGATGAGATGGGTGGACGAAATCAGGAAGTCAGCTGGAAGACAGTGGATGGGCACGGCGCAGGATCGGAGGAGTGGAGACGGCATGGGGAGGCCTATGCCAGCAGTGGACCTCAACGGGCTGAGATGATGGATGATGATGATGAACATGAAGATCATCAGTCTAACGCTTCAGTGCCAGTCCAATGTATCATTAGGGGAATTATCCATTCCCTCATGCACCTCCTGTAAGGGATGTGACACGAGTGCTAAGCCATCCGATCTGATCATATGATTCCTCCGTAGTCACATACTAATGATCAAAGTACTTGTGCATGGGGATATTTCGAGCTTTTGAGATGTAAACATAATACCAAATCAACAACGATATAAGATTTGCTCTTGAAATTTGTTCCATCCGTGAAAAGTTCCATCTCATATTACTATTAACATAAAACTCGATTTTTTAAATGTATTTATTTACTATTATTGATATCTCAACAGAGACAGAGAAACTCTTGAAACAAATGTGGGTTATCTAGGCGTTTACAGGGTTTATGACCTGTCATTGGCTGGGTTAAGTGGCCACTTGATGTACTGTAACATTCCCTATTCCGCCTATCATCTGACAACCATATTTGACAAATTTTTGAACATCTATTTAATATGTTGAGTTTGTACAGAAGTATCCACATTTGAGTTGGTTTTAAGGACAGCATGGGTATAAATCCAGTAAATTTTGTCTACAAGTAATTGTATACGTTCAAAAAGTTGGTATTTATTTACTTTTATTTTGATGACGGCTGTTTCGCCTTGTCAGGGCAGAGCCAGAAATATCGAGATTGATTTAAAAAAATTCAATATGGAGATCTATTAAAAATGGCCACTTAATCTATAAATTGCGTCACCTTATTTTTTATATTTACTCCCTAAAACACAAATTGATTATTTATTAGGAACTATTTTTTTTAGCTCATTTTATTTTAGATTAATGTAAAAGTCTTTATGTGAAATAAACAACAATTAATTTATGTGGAGAATTTGGATTGAATATGGAAGCCAAGCAACAGTCTCCAGTTTCCGTGCGTTCTCCCAAGTCAGGTCTACGTCCCGTAGATATCATTTTGAAAATGCCGAAAATTTTATTTTATTATTATTGAGGCAACTTTTTAGGCGTGTCCAAATTCTTGTAGGTAAACATTTTATAATTATTATTATGTTGAGGTATCGCACAATCATAAATTACAAGTTCTACGTACACATGCGTACTCTGTCCGCCCCTCATCACAATATCCGCCATGTCACTGCGGAATTTGAATTTAGAATTTTTACTTTTACTTCCCGCGCAATGTCACCACCCTTCCGTGTTTTGATGACGTATTCAGGGCAATAAGAGAGACGTGTGATGCGAATGGCAATTAGGCCATACGTCTGCCTTGTCGTCAGTGCTGGACACTATATGTTGAAGTGTTTTGTCGTAATAACGAAAAATTTTATTATTCTTGTGTCTCGTGCATGAAAGTTAGGTGATCAGTATTACGCTTCTGTGCAGTCTAAAGTATTATACACCACACCCACGAGGCAATGCCTAACATACCACATCATCATCATCATCATCTTACCATATCCGCGCCCTATGTGGAGCATATGAATTCACACAACTGCCTCCAGCGGTGCGATTCTCTTAATCCCTTACCGCATATAGACCCGTATTATGGCCCGTACCATTTAAATAGTTTTTACGCTTTTAGCTCTTTAAGTTACCTAAAAAGGTATGATGTAAGTCACAACCGCATGAAGTGCCAAATGGGCCAAGTTATACTTTATGTTTTTAATGCATGTAAGCCAGATATGGCCCGATTAATTATGTTCTCTTATTAAAAATAAAAATCGAAAAAAATTTTTTTTTTATTTTTCCCAGATCTTATTAAGTCTACATGACATATATTTTTTTCAAGTTGAAAAAAAAAAACCATTCAGAAAGGGGTTAAGGTTTTAGACACTTCTGCGCATATGAATTCAGTAACAAAATCGTATGCGCAGTAGTTCCAAAAAATTACCAGAAGCGAGGGGCCCACAGCCCAAGCGATCGGCAGCCAGTCCCGTTGCATCCTCCCAATGCCAAGTCCACGTCCCACAGGTCTGACGCAAACTGCCAGCGAATTATCAACAGTGGACGTCCAGGACGCCGAAAAACTGATTGCCTTGTAAATTTGGCAAGCAAACATACCACAAAAATTATTGATCTATGGTTCACAGAACCACTAACATGATTTTTACAAATCAATAGTTTTTTTAAAACTATAAATAATGCCGCTAAACAAAGCGCCTCGTTTGTTGAGAGTTGTTACCGAGTTACTCAATTCGGCCAATTTGTCGATAAGTATCTACCGTGTTTTATCGTGACAAGTCATACGTGCCTCAGCAGCGCCCACGGGAGGGGGAGTGGCTAGGGTAAGAGCGGTAGGGGTAGGGGGAGGTGGTTTCATTACTGACTAAATCGAAAAACATTCATTTTTATTTTGCTTGTGGATAACGCAAATGAAGTATCTGTGCGATATAATAACTTATTATCAACAACTATATATCTATATGTGACTAGTTTTATATGCGGAATACTATAAGCATTATTATTATATTTTATAGCCAAGAATAAATTGAATAACTTTTAACCTAATTTACCACTGACTAGGTATTTTATTAGTTTCTAACATGAGATCACATAATCACCTCGGCAGAGACAAT